>VYZP01055467.1:4317-66989 GCA_013400635.1 Hypocryptadius cinnamomeus
TTGCAGTTCAGGACAATAGAAGCAAATTTTCCTGCATTTGCAAAAGTATCTAAGTAAATTAACTTCATTTTGGTTATAATGTAGTTAAATTTGGAAGATAATGTGAACTGAACTGGGTTACAAGACCCAAAACTTTTCCCACATATTTTGGTTGATAAAGGCAGGTAATAGAGCTGGTAAGGTTGGAAGGTATATCTGGTTCAACCTCCTTGCTAAAGCAGGTTCATCCTAGAGCAGAAGAGATTTCATTCCAAATGGTCATTTAATACTGAGTGTTACAGTTCATCAAAACACACTATGGTTCATGAAAAACTCCATTGGAAAGGATGCATAGAGGAATGTGGAAGGGAATAAGCACTCAACACCACAAATTATCAAAATTTGAGATTATTTGGGAGCTTGAGTATAGGTCTTTCTTTCTGGTCTTGACTTTTGTGCTCTTGGAAATTGTTATTTGTTTGAGTACTTCAGTTTTCTGAGGGTATTTGGCTACTTTTCAAGTATGTTTGGCATTATAAGATGTCTCATACCAGTTTAGGTGTTCCTTTCTCAGACCTGATATTTCTAGATTTTACCCACACATACTTAAAGTAATTATATTTTCTTTTTTTTTTTCCTTAAGCTCTTAAAGTAAGCACTACTCTCAAAACTATACCAAAGGAATTTCAGCACTTGACTGTGAAAGCAGGTAAGGAAAAAAATGCCATGTGTTACTTGCATGAGAATTTTGATCAAGTATTTCTATATCACAGTAAGCCTAAACTAGTGTAACTTGATTAATTTTTGAAAGAACTTTTTGCATTTGTACTACTTTCCTACTGATATTAGCTTTTACCTCATAATGACTACTATTTGTAAGATAAATATTAATTACCTTTTCAGGTTGTCGAAAGGTTTTCTTGCTTTCTTTCCCTCGTTGTTAGTATATGGGTTCTTGCTGTGTGGAAAATGTTTTAAGCTGTTAAAGATTCTGAAGTTCTTCTGTGCTGCAAACAAGATGCAAGAACGTGAATATTGTACCTCTTGATAAAATCTCATCTAAAGTATAGAATAACTATGTAATGTTTTGGTAACTATTCTAAAATTGCCTGTTTCTTTGTGAAAGCTTAGCTTTCCTATTTTGTGTCAAGGAGTTACAGGACAGAGAGCCTTTGCAAACACAGACCTTGAGGCGCTTAAGACACTGATGCAAGCTTTTGATTCAGGGCTTGTTTCTGTGTTGAAACCACTCCTGATTTTTTTCTCTCTAGCTCCAAAACACACTCCTTGTTCCTATCATTCTGGAAAATGTTATTTTTGGAACAGCATATGTCAAAATTACTTATTTGCTCCAGAAACTTCCCCTGCATTCAGTTCAGTTCATCAGACCTCCCTTGCCTTCCTCTTTGTTAATCTCTTTCTGTAGTGGTAAGAATGTTTGTAAGCCCTCCCTGGTCCCAGTCAAGCTAAAATCTTGCTTTGTCTTCCTTTTGCATGAATCTTTTTCCTCATGAAGATATCCTTTATTAAGAAAATGGACCCCACATGTCTGTCACAGCAGTTTTGTCTTATAGCTCGATTTATTCATGGCTGCTCAACAGCTGCATGCCTCATTTCCCAAATCTTTTTTTCCTGGCTTCTTCCCAAACACTTGGAAGCTGCCAGATTTGCTATCTTCAGCTTCTATTCTCAAAAGATTGCTGCTTCTCCTTTACACACACACACACACACACACACACACACACTCTTGCACATCCCTCTCAGGGAAAGGAGAGGGTGGTTGCATGACTTTCTGTTCTGTTCTCCTTCCCCTGGTTTTGCCCAGGAGCGCAGGGGAGTTTTACTTTCAGTTCAGCAATTCTGTCTTTAGTACATTTAGGGAAAAAAACTTATTGTCACCTGCACATCTTCTTCCCCTGTGTCTTTCATCTCCTGGTCAGGGAGGTCTTCCCCATGCTGCTGTGCTCTCCAACAGTGTGGCTGTGTTTGTATACCAAGGGGCACAGTGGCAGAATTTCGCTCCATCATTGTGGCTCCTGTCCCTGCAGGGTTCCACTCTTGCTGTGCTGCTCATTGAGGATTTGAGCCAACACATTCTCAGGTTGCATGCTACAACTGGTGTGAAAAGTAAAAATGTTTATCTATCCAGTCGAGTAGATGCAGCACAGAGCTGAGTGGTTGTTTCAGAATCAGTCACCATTCTGAAAGGCCATTGTAATGATTAACCTCCAGCATGAAAACTCATTTGGGATGAAGTGGGAGAAGTTCTACATGCTTCTTTGGTTATTCGTTTAGGCTGTTTATGTAAACTCAGGAAAGATGATAGTCTGTGAAAGTTTTCTTTGCCATCAGAAGGTTTGGAAATTTGAAATCAGTAAGAACTTTATATGCTCAGCATTCTGAATATCTGGCCAGTTTATTTAGACTCCTAAGTGCAGGATCATTGTTGATCTTAGCCTTTTAAAGAACTGAGGGCCAAATTTCCAAGCATTCAAATTGTACATTTCTCCCTAGATAACTAATAAGAGATGAGTTGTTGATGTTGACTAGTGGGGAATGCTTTGGTTTTTTTCTTTAGCCTTTCACCTTTTTCAGCACAATTTTTCCACCTGATCTTAAGCCTGTAAAACAAGGAGGCGGATATTGAGTGTAAGATGTTAGGCTACAGTTAAAAATTACCAAATCAGCATCCTTCAAAATGTTAAAATGAAGTTGTCTTGCAAGAGGGCTGCGGGAGCAGCTCAATACCCAAACCAGGAATTTCACACCCTCTTTAATTACTGCAGACCAAGCTGCTCAGTCTGTCAGGCTCTGCTACTCCAGGAATTGTACAAACTTTTGAATAATCAATGTAAATTATTTGCTCAACAGGTTTAACTTATCCATTTCATAAAAGTTAGGCTTGTGTAACCATAGCAGTAAAAATATGGAAAACTCGTGAACTGAATAAATAGTTCTGTATCATCTTGAATGATTATGTCATGTATGTGTATAAACCTGCATCTCAGACATGAAGTGTGCACACACTGAGCGTACCAAAATAGCTGCAAGTTTCTTGGAAATCCTGCCACAATTATTTGTATGTCCTAATAATGAACTACCTGCTTCATAGTATTTTTTGTATTATGCTACTTCTTTTGAAAGGAAGGCTAAGTCTGGGTATTCTGTAATTGTAGCCTTGAATTTCCTAGTTTTTCAAAAGTTTAAAAAGAAAATCCTTGGCAGTGGCATTCTATTGCTATCATTTTTTATTAGTAGTAGTTTTGGAATTTTCTCTTCCTTATGTGCTTTCCTGTTTACCTCAACAGGATGTCCTTGGAGAGTCTGAATGTCAGTTTTACCTACGGGTTTTTTATTTGTAAGGCTTTCTAGAATAGAATTACAGTCTCCATAAGAAAAGGAAAATTTGAAGAGTCTTAAACATGGTTTAGCTTGGAAAGGATTTATACTTCCTATTTCTAAGTGGCATATTTAATAATTGTGCATGTAATTTAATAATCAGCAATTTCAGCATTGGAAAATTGGGTCATATGGCTGTAGGGAAGCAGTGTCTGAAGTTGTATTCTCTGGGAGTTTGACACAGAGAGAGGGAGGAGGATTATCACCACTGCATATTTTAATATTAATTCCCTCTCCCTTCTTTAGTTGCTAGGAAGAGTTTGTTGCAGAGAAATCTGGAATGACTGTGAACCAGTTTGGTGATGACAATCTACTGGAACTTGGTTTATAAGTGGTCACTGCCAGCTGCAGTGGGGTTTGTTCTATCCAAAACACTGACCAGCTCTGCATGATCCTAAAAGCATTTTCTTTTGTGAAGAGCTGTTGTATGGCTGTACATGTGCCATATGCTACTACTTGTCTTCTGTGAGCCCAAAGCCTCATATGGATGGTCTGTGCAGTAGGACAGTGCAAGCCATTAAAAGCTCAGTATTTGCCAGCTGCTGCCACAGGCAGCTCCTGCTCAGTGGTTTGGAAGATCCATTGTATTCTCAGGTAGTGCTCTGTGGTAGCTGATCAGAGAAATGCTCTGTAGTAGCTGGTGATAAATGCCTGACTTGAAAGTAGGCATATATCTGAAGGGAGATAGAAATTCTGACAATTATTTTTTTCCCCAACCTACTTTGTTTCTCTTGAGTGTTGTACCTTGATTAGTAGACTGAGAAAAATACACAGATTCACTTTGTATATGCACTGGGATCATTGATGCTTCTGTAATACCTTGAGGATATCTCAGTGGGATGAATTTGAAAGCAATCATGCAGATATGTTTTCTCAAAATTATCTGATTCTAGTAAGGAGAGTAACAGAAAAGACAGTGTAAAGCAAGGAACAGCCTCAAGGAATTACCTAGTGATGATAATTCAGCACTGTTGTTTTCCACATAAAACCTGCATGTGGCAGGATATTTGGAATTCATCCAAATAACAGAAACCCATTTTTACATTAATGGAAATATGTTTGATCAACATTTAGACTTAAAAGCTTTCTTCATTCAAATACCTTTTGTTCCTGAGGTCAAAACAGTCTCAACATGACATGTTAATATTTTGTAATGGGTGATGTACATTTTAATTAGTTGAAGTATTTAGGAAGGACATAAATCTTTGTGCTTTTGGAAGCAGACAAGTAATAGATTAAGAGTTTTGGACTAAGAACAAGATGTTTTCTATAGAAAGTTTTATTGTTCCTTACGTTGCTGTATCACAACTACATCCATTGACTACAGGTCAGAGCTACCAGACCTATTCCTGTTCCTGTGTTCTGCTAACCAAATTAAAAAGGTGAAACTCTCACTACATGTTGGCTTTTGAATTCTTAGGACATTCGCACACTACAAAAACAAAGGGGAAGGAGAAGTGAAAATCAATCCCCATTGCTCATGTGAGATGGGTATACTCTCACATCCAGATTTGCAACACTCACGTGTTTAATGGACACTGATTCTGAAGCTGAAGACATTTATTTAAAATACGATGTTTTAGCAGTTCTTTTTTTTTTCTATTCCAGCTGCTCAAGAACCTAATGCACTCAGAGCCAGACCAAGATCCAGGTACTGTTTTCACTCCTGTTTCAGGAAAAGGCATATGTTCCTCTGGTGTTAGATACCAGGCATCAGAACTAGTGTTGCATTTTTTTTTTTTTTAAATTGGTGTTGTGCTGGAAGTACAGCTCAGATCAGACAGATTTACCAGAAGGAATCTGTAAGCTATAGACCCTACATAAATACTGAGCTAGGGCCCCATGATCTCTGGTCATAAGGTGCTGGAAGTTTTGCCTATTTGCCTGCTGCCTTGTCAAGGTGGTGACTGCCTCCAGGCCAGCCCCAGGGGCGTCGTGGCAGGACAGCTGGGACCACCCCATTGCAGGAGCATCCTCAGCAATTCTGTGCTCTTGCAACCTGCACGGTGATTTCAAATTGAGGGAGGCACTGCACACTCCTGCAGAAACAGCAGTAGTAGCTCAGCTCTCAGCTGTGGGTGAGTGAATTCTTTTATTGGCATCCATGTGCTTGGCTGTGGTTGGTTGGTGTGTGATGGAAGGACTTCAGGACTGTTCTGTGCTACGCTGCTGAATTTGGATGTTTGAAAGAAAAGGGAAACCTGTGCTAGAAAACATTGTGTATAAATGGATTACGTCCTGGGTTGGTTGTCATCTACTGGTGTATAACCATGTTGTTAATTCACCTTAAACTTTTTATTTTTGGTGCTAGTTAGAGGGCTTTACTTGGGGTTTTTTTGCTTGGGTAATGAGAGTATAATCAGAAGCTGTCTGCTTATAGTCTTGCCAAAGCCTGCTACTAAGAGAAGATCAGCTATAAGCATGGTGATTGAGGATTGAAATCTTCTGTTCTTAGGACCTATATTCGGGAAGGCTGAACTGCCTTGTGTGCTGTTTTTCTGCTGCTAGCCAAAGCTTTTTAGTTTCTGCAGAGTTTTAAATTTTCTTGCTGTGTTACTAAATTGTAAATATGCAAAAAATGTGCACAAATACATAGAACACTAAATGCTTAAACAAGCTCAGAAAAAGTCACTTGAATGTGACTGCTCTGTCACATGTGGCTGTCTCACATCTGACTGTATGTCACTGCTTCAATGCAGAAGTTGAGACTAAAGATGTTTGAGCACATCCTTGAACTCAGACCTGCTGTGCTTGTTGGAAATGGGATGAAATACCATAGAGGAATTTATTTTTCTCTTTAGAATGATTGGGGTGTTATGAAAAAAGGTGTATTAATGGACTTCAAAACCAGGTTCTTCAAAACCAAATTGGAATATATTCCTTAACTGAGAAAACAAATGAAAACAGTGAAAGAATTTGTGGTGTGAAAAGTAAATCTGGTAAACTTGGTGGTGATAATGAACAAGTAGAATTATTGGTGGTTCCTCTGGTGGGTCCTAAAAATTCTGATTCAGAGGGTGAGGAGGACTCTGACAGTCCTGTTAGAGAAAGAAGTAAATCAGGAAGTCTTGTCTCTAGCAGAACCAGAACCAGAAGATTTACGTGAAGTAAATCAGTGATTCAGGCTCCTTTAAGAAAAATTGTGGGACTGCTGGGAAAGCCATCTATGCGCATGTACTGTTTACTAACTGTGAGTTATTGACTTGGGAACAGGATGTTGCATCTCATTGTAACAATCCAGATGATATGCATAGTGTTATTATGTCTGTGATGATGACACATAACCCCAGCTGGGGAGATACATAAGTTTGGTTAGAAAATTGTTTATTTATGAAGAAAAAAAAGAGTAGTTCTAGAAAAAGCAAAGGAAGGACTGAGTAGGAGAAAAGTTGAGGAGCTAGATCAGAAAACCGGGGGAGCAGGAATATCAAATCCTGATAAACCTCTCCCTAAAGAAGATCTTGAATGGGATTTGAATGAAGATGTTGGATTAGAAGGAGTAAAAGTGGACTTGTAAAAGTAAAAGAGATTTTATATGGAATTCATAATGGAGTGGAAAAGCCTAGGAGTCTTGCAAAGTTGTATGAGGTAAAGCAGGGAGACAGGGAATCTCCATTTGCTTTTCATGAGTAGTTGTGTGAAGTGGTTCATAAATGGACAAACTTGGACCTGGAGAGTGAGAGTGATAGGATGTTGCTCAATATGCTCTTAATTGGACAGCTGGCATTGGATATTAGGAACCTGTTTGGCAAAATAAAAACGGTCCATTTGTCATTAGTGGGAGTTATTTCTGTTTTACCCAAATGTGCTTTTGGTCTTGCTCTGACATGCAGTATGTGTTACAGTAAGTCTAACATCTCATGTTGCCAGTGCTCATTTTGAGCAGAGTCTTGGTCTTGCTTGGTCTTGGTTTTTCTAAACTCATAACTACAACAGCTGCAAAAATGGGTCAGTATTTGGCAAAATCAAAATTCTTAGCAATTTCACCACATCACATTGGGATTAATGTGCTGTGGGAGGGCCTGGAAAGAAGTACTGAGCCATATGTTTGACCAGTTGTAGCCACTTTGAAGCCATTCACTTTTTCTGGATTTTGTGCAATTTGGTGACTGTTTCCTATGGAAAATTTATTCTAATAGTTAAAAATATATTCTAGTAGTGAGAATATCACAAATTACGAAATGTGTACTTGCAAGAGATAGATTGAATCTCTACCTGTATAAACACTACCCTTGCTGTTGGGAAAGGCAACAGAAGCTTCAAGGGGTGTATGTGGGGAATTTTACTTTGTTTTAGTCAAAATAGTTGCTACAATTATCCTGCTGGCAAAGTTACATAAGAAGGCCTCAAGCTGTGTTACAAAAAGCCTTAAAAAATACTAGCCCTGTAAGCATGACTCATTCCTTTCTCCACATGCTTAGGTCCCTCTGTTGCCAAATAAATCTGTGTTGTTATAAGAGGGAGCTCTTAGTCATTAGGGCAAGGAATTTCCACCATGAACCTGACTTCTGATCAGTGTGCTTTTAGGTACTATTCACTACAGTTGTTTAAAATTAATTTTTGAAATAAAATATTTTTTGCTTTTCCCCAACATGTTTTTCCTTAGGTCTTATTCTAGCACATCAATAGAAGATGCTATGAAAAAGGGAGAAGAGCCCCCTACTCCACCTCCAAGGCCACAAAAATCACATTCCAGAGCTTCCTCTTTGGATCTGAACAAAATATTTCAGCAAAACACACAAGGTAAAGTTTGCTTTCTTTGCTCCTTCTGAGACCATTCAGTTTAGCTGCGTGCTTGGCAACTTGACCTGTTTGCAGAAATGCTTGGCTATATGTGCATATGCTGGCCTTTGCTGCAGACAGTAATGCACTGCAGAACAGGAGTTCTTCTTGTGCACTTGCTTGTGTTACATCGCCACTGAGGGGAAAAATCACTGTTTCTATAATTAAGGTGATTATAATGTTTTCTGGCACAGTAATGGGAAGCTTAACATATGGTAGTCTGTCATCACTGACTGTTTATAACTAGTCTGGCTGTTTAGACAACTCTCATCAGTAACTAGAGTATAATTGATTTTTATTACTATTTATTTTTTGTAGTTCAGAAGCAGGAAGAAAACCCTTAATGTTTAAACTGGGAGAAAGAAAGCAAACATTTTTGATGTTAAAGTCTAGCATATGCATGAAAACAATCAGAAGCCGCTCCAAGTTAAAAGAAAAGGGTAATTTCTTTTGACACGGGTGCATGTTGAGGGGAGAGAAAGAAAATGTAGACTAGTAGCTGGGGTGAACTGAAAGAAAATGGCTTTTCAGCACGTTACCCTTCAAGTGTGCTTCTTGCCTTGAAGTGGAAAGAGGGTTTGTTTGTTCAGGGCAGAAGTCACCCAGCGTGGCTGTGCTTCGGCAGTGTCCTTGAACCAGACCAGAGCTTTGTGTGCTGCACACCAATCATCTGACTCAAGGAACAGCTTAAACACAGTCATGCTTATGCTTCAGAAGAAAGCCAACATTTGACTGTGTTGAGGAATGTTTAAGTGGGCTCTCTAATGAGGTTCTTGGAGTAGAAAAGAGTTTTACTTCTTGCTATATGGGACTTTTTTGTGCAAACATTAGAGGAAATTCAAGAGTCCTGCTATGTGTGCTGATCCCTGAAACTCAATAGGAATAAACTTTCTTTTTTTGCCTTACTCAGAGGAGTAATTCCTTATCTTTGTTCCTGTTGAGGGATCTGGTGCCTCTTAATTTTGATTTTGTTATACATCAAAATAAAACCCCAAACAGAGCCAAGTGCACATTTTCTACTGCAGCAAATTTTCTTGGAATCCAGATAACAAGTATAACTGGAAGGAAACTGGAAGGAAATAAACTTGGGTTTAAATTTCACTTGGAACACAAATGAAAGAAGAATGTAAATTCTTGAAGAAGTCATTCTATGAATGAAAGTGAACATCTTGTTTTTGCAATAGTTAATTTTGAAAGCCACAAAGCGATTTCTTTTGGGGAAGTTAACAAACTATGTGCAGTTTTGAGTACCATAATATAAAAAAGACATTAAGCCATTTGAGAGTATCCAAAGGAGGGGAACAGAGATGATGAAGGGTCCAGAGGTGAACTGTGTGAGGAGCAGCTGAGGTAGCTTGATCTGTCCAGCCTGGAGAAGAAGAGACTGAGAGGAGGCATCATTGCAATCTGCAACTTTCTCTTGAGGGGAAGAGGAGGGGCAGGCACTGATCTCTTCTCTGTGGTGACAGTGACAGGACCCAAGGGAATGACTTGAAGTTGTGTCATGGAAGGTTTAGGTTAGATATTGGGAAAATTTTCTTTGCCCAGAGGGTGGTTGGGCACTGGAACAGCTCCCCAGGGAAGTGGTCACAGCACCAGCCCTGAGTTTGAGAAGCATGTGGACAATGCCCTCAGGCACATGGTGTGACTGTTGGGGTGTCCTGTGCAGGGCCAGGAGTTAGATTTGATTATCCTGGTGGGTCTTTTCCAATTTAGGATATTCTATGCTTCTGTGTATATCTAGCATGACTAGAATAATCCTATTTTGGTGCATTAGTTTTTGTCCTACTAATTCTAGTTCAGAAATAATTGTAGTTTGGGGAGATTGGTGGATAATCTGATTCCAGGCCCACAGAAGAATGCTCAGTAGTACTGAGTTTTGTTTTCAGTTCCACATTGATCATGTTGATCTATAGGTATCATTTCCTTAATTGTAAAACCATCTGTGCTTTGAAGCATTTGTTTTGTTTATTTCCTTTTTAAAGGGCAGAAAAAGAAAAATACTTGAAGTAAATTCAGCTAAAGACTGTGGCGAATCCCTGTTGTGGGCACTGGAATTTTTTTGTTTGTTTTTTGTTCTTCATTTACTGCTGCTATATCATGTTTGTCATCATCTTATTATGCCTTTTTCCTGGTCAGTATACACACAGAATATTTATCTGTGATGGCTGGGATGTCCAGCAATGGATTAGCTATAAAAATGTGCTTTAAAATTGTTGCGTTGGGAGGTAATTGGACTGGAAGAAGGCACCTTCATCCATACTTCATAGCTGCACTTCTCTGGCTTGCTGCAACGAGTGTTACACAGGACAGACATAAAAAAGAATGAGAACTTATTGAAAGGCACTACTTTCTGAAATATCCAAATGAATTTCTGTTAAGAGACAGAAATCTCTTCTGTTTTTGTTTTTATTTGTGTAGTCTTTATGTTAGCATCTGAGAAAAATCCTGTGCTGCTACATTCTCGATGTATTTCTTTTTGTTGAATGTGTAATCTCTGGCATTTGGCCTGTGTTCATGTTAAGAAAATACTTGGCTAGAGTTCATGCATTCCTGGAAGGACAACAGCAGGTTTTAAGTAAAAACAAAAATGTCATTTTAAATGCATACATGACCTAGTTTACTTCTTCATTTCTCTCCTGGCCCAATCTCTAGTCAGATACAAGCCAAGAGCTCCCAGAGTAAGACCTGGATATTGAGGGGCCAAAACTGGGGCAGCTCAGAGCCCAAGAGATCCTGGTGGCAGAGCCCCAGCCACCTTCTAGCCTCAACAGCAGCAGTAAGCTAGAGTCTGCCTTGGGGGGGACTCTGGGGTTGGGGCAAGTCTCAGTTTGAGTATTAAAACCTGAAAATGCATCCATTGTCTTCTCATGTTTTGTTCAGTTCTCTTTGCTACCCATGACAGCCAATAAAGAATTTACTTCTGGGCAGTGACAACAGTCTGAATCTTGTTATATTCATACAGTTCCCTCTGAAGTACATTTTATTTCCCATTTTGTTTCATTTCTGAGTCACATAACTACTTTTAATTAACAGTTCTGTTGAACAAAGGATACTTGTTAGGAAAAGAGAATTTGCTTTGATGAAATGACAAGGTTGTCATAAACAGTGTAGTTTTGTGTTATCTGGAAGCAGATTGAACAAAACAGCCATATAACTGTTTACAAATGAATTTTTGACTGGAGGTTTTCAGCACTCATTTGCTTTGGAAACTCACCTCCTGCTGTGGCTGTCCCTGTGGTGAAGAACACGTGGAATGCAGGCACCATTTTTTACATAGGCTTCTAAAGAAACACTCAGCGTAACTTGGATTCTCTGTTTCTGGAGTGCTGGTTTCAGCCAGCAACAAGGGGCTAGTATTTTGGGGGTTTTTCTCCCTTTTAAAATGTGAGGTGTTAAGTTCCACACTTGATCAGGTGGAAATACAGCCAGCATTTTATTGCAAGTGCAGTATTTTCTGTCACAAATGATATTTTCCTGACTACAGTCAGATCTGTAAACTGTACTTAGCATTGCTGGGCTAGTGATGGCTGCCAGACAAGAGAACTTCCTGTTTGTTCTAATTTGGTGTGCACAGGAAAGGAACAAGGGAATAGAATTTATTGGTGTGCATCAGCATTCCCATATGTAAGTGTGTCCCCTCCTGTATTCCTTCACATGCACGTTTCCCAAGCAGTTTGAAGTGGTACTTGTGTCATTAAGACTCTTATCACTAAAATTGTCTTTCTGCACCCTCTCATTTTCATTAATTCATGTTAAAGGAAGACTGTTCAGCATCACATTTTACCCTCTTTTTCATACCTTTGAAGACGACTTTTCATTATTTCTTTACTTCATCGGACTTCCCATTACTTCATTCAGTTAGCACATTCTTTCCTTGAGCTTACAGACTTGGTGGGTTTTGTTTGCCAAGTGTGGAGATTTGTGAATAATTAGATGTATATTGAGATATCTTAGCTTTTTTATATTTGCCTAAGTCGAATTCTTTGTATTTCTGAATGGTTTTAAGACTACATGTAAAATGAAACAGTTAATAACTGTGTAGGAAAGAGGATTTTGAGAATTAAAACTATTGTTGCTGTGGTGTCATAGATGTTTTGATACAAACAAGCCCAAACAGTAACCATAATACTGTTGTCCCAGTTGTTTTCAGGAGTATCTTTTCAGCTAGATTGTCTTTTTAGCTTAGTGAGCCAAATGCAAGTGACTTTCCCTTTTGTGTATGTGAAACTGAATACAAAAAAACCTGCAAAACTTAACCTAGATAAGCATGATTACTATACTATCTTCTGTATTCCTTTATGCTTAATTGTATTTGCTAGGAAATGTCTGTGCCCATTGAGGTTAGCTGTCTGAAAGATGTAGTTGCTAAAGACAAGCTATTAATGAGTGGAGCAGTTATGTTTTTGTATTAGCAAAAGTACAGATTTCTTAAAAATTTTATTTGAAAGCCAAAGTGACAAGGGGGAGCTTAGAATAGTAATAGTCTTTTTTTAAGGCTCAATTTAATTAAGTAATTAATTTTCGGGACTCCCTCCTCTCATTGCTCTTACATTAGTCTTGATTTAGTAAAATCCAGCTACTTCCTTAGGATTTTGTTTGTGCTGTAATACTGTACTGTTATGCATGTTACTGTGTTGTGTTTATTAATCAGACCATTAAACATTAGATTAGGAAGATGAAAATTCTGAAGGACTTTTATTTTAGAGAAGAGATAATGGCAAATACCCTCACCAAATATGACATTTCACAAATTATTGTTTGCATAGTGTACAAGAGCTGTAATATTGCAAGCCTAATCAAGTGAGGAGTGTAGTGTCACGTGAGTGACTGTAAGAGTTGTGACAAATCTAAATTAAAAATGTCTTATACATAGAGCACAGAGAACATGAAATTGAACTGCTGTTTGTATTTTTCTCTATGAAATACATTTTTAAAATGAGTGCTGCAGAAATACTTTCTTGAATCAGAAAATAATTTTTTTTTTTGGGACTCAGCCACTGATCTGGTACTGGAGCTGTTGGTTTTTTCTACTCCTGTTCCCTTTCAGAATATATTTGATTACTCAATTGAGCTTATTCTGAATAAAATATTCATGTCTTCCTTCTGATTTGAATGGAAGAGTTTTGTGCCTGTCAGCCTTTTAGAATTTTTTATGAAGGATTTATACGTTTACAACTGTGTAACTTCTTTGCCCAAGTGAACAAGAACATAATTAAGGTGAAATAAGATGGAGAAAATAGTGAGGATATATATGGATAAATAGTTATTACAAGACAGGATTCTGATGGGGTAACGTATTTTTGCATTTTTAGATTTTTATATATATCTCTAAGGGCTGAGTCTGGATTTTACTGGGGTGAATCTTACCAGCCTTTCAAGTGTAACTGCTTTTTTTACAATTTATGTGAATGAATTGAACTTTTAAAAAATTATATTTTCCCATTTATCTAAGCTTAGCTCTTTCAGGGATTGAGGAATGATTTGCAGTGTATTTTCATCCTGTTGCAGGTTATTAAAAATTAAATTTTAATCCAAAAACTCTTCTGCAGAAAATTATGAAGGTTGAAATGTTTTTGACTAGCCCTACCAGCCCCACTGACCTTTCTCATGATCACATGGGGGTTACTCTGTTCTGTGAAAAAATCCATCCTGGAGCAGCTTTATAGGTTAAACAAGATAGGATCTGCTGTGTCTCATGTGGAACAGGGGTCGAGCTGCCTCCCTGGAGATGCAGATGTCCCCAAGAAGTGTGTGAGCTGCAGGAGGGACCAGAGGGGTGACGCCTGGCAGCCCCCTGCTCTTCCTGGCTCCCATGTTCCTGTTCTGAGTGTGTCCACGTTGGAAGTGGTCACAGATGGCCAGTGCTGGTACCCCCAGGTCTCCAGGGGGAAGAAGCTCTGGCAGCATGGAGCTGTAGGAGGTAGGTGGAGGGACTGTGCCTCCCTGTGGGTGGAGAATGAAGCTAAATGTAAAGTGAGACAGAACAAAATCTTGGACATTTTTGTTTAAGGGCAAAGGGAGGAGGGAGAAACAGTCCCCAAAGAGAAAAGGAAAGGGTAGAGAAAACAGTAACTAGAAAATTAAATGGTTTAGGGAAAATGAGGGACAGGGAGGTAAAAATACAGGTATTGTGGATATATGACGTAAACCAGAAAATAGATGTTTAAAAAAAATCTGTTTTACAGAATTTCTTAACACATGCTGAAATTCCTGGATAGGACATTAAAACTAGACATAATAAAAAAATCCTCTGATGATATTTTGCTTGTTTGATTTGTAAGTGATCCATCAGATACATTAGCACACAGTGTCCTAAATGGTCACACCTGTGAGTTCATAGTGCAAAAACATTAATTACTTAAGGCCTGGCTATATCTCTTCCTAATTACTTGGAAAGTACATGGATAATTTTCCACTCACTTAAGGTACAAATAACATTCTGTATGGTTAGCACATGAAACAGACCTGTAACAAGAGTGTGTGTCTCTAACATCAGGTGTGTGCATCATTTGCTGTGACACAAGAAACTGCCGGCTGAGCAGGTTCCCAAAACTAACTGTGACAAGAGAGGTCATTCTGCCACTGGCTATGCTTTCTACAGCGTTTCTACAAATCTGGTAACAAAGTTAATGTCAGGGGTCTAAAACAGGGGGGTTTTTTTGCAATGCTATTACCTTCTGAGGAGACATTAGCAAGAATTATTGAAACAGATCCCTGGATCATTGGTATTTCACAACTACCTCACTACAGTCCTTTATTAAATTTATGTTCCTGGCTACAGCTTTACAGTCTTTTTGGTTTGGGTTTCTTGGTTTATTTTTTTTTTAGACATAGAAGTGAGAATTAATAAATCAGATCTCTTGAGAAATGATTATTTCACAATCACTTACTAATGCTGCTGTCAGGAATGTAAATAAATAAATTTGTGCAAAGAATGGTGTCAGTGTTAGGGGATAACCAAGTACTAATTTCACTGAACAAGAATAGAAGTTTCAGTAAGAAGGAGGTAAACAGAAACCAGCTTAGACACAGAACTTTTCTGTGTTCTGCCTTTGGCAACAGAAGCAGGAAAAGTATCTCAAAAACCTCTCCAGAACAGTGGCAGGGTGAAAATGCTGGCTTTCCTGAGGAACCAAAGCCTTAGGTAGTTTCAAATAGAATAGTAGTAGAAGAATAATTCATTCTGTTAACTTATCTTTTTGAGCTGATTGCAGTATCTTACTCCCTTTGCTTCCTGATAAAATTAATTGGTTGGTGTTTCATTAAACCTGCTCTGGGAGCTCAGGACTCTGAAGCAGCATGAACTGATGGAAATCTATCATGCAACCAGCCTCTCCTTTTATCCAACAGTACTGTAGCATCCACTTGAAAAATGCCAAATACATCAGCCAGACTCTCTTTTGACTTGAGATGAGGGGTAGGAAGGATCTCATTTCAGTTTGGTCTGCAAGGTACAAAATGGCCCTTGACCCCAGAAAAGCACCCTTCCCTTCTTTCAGGAGACTGCTTGCATATGTGTTCAATTCAGATGGGAACGAGGGTGTACATTTTTTCCACCCAAAGTTTAACTTGTCTGAGGTGATATTCATGCTAAGGTGATAGATATCGAAAACCAAGATGTCATCCACATGCAGGGAATTAATACTAAATATCTGACATGGAAATATTTCAGGAAATGTAGTTTTATATGCTGCTGTTCCAATATTAATTTTCAAAAATAGCAGGCATCCAGAAGCTCAGTGTGTTATGGCAGTTTTTTCTTCTTGAAAACCAAGAGCTTGAGTGACTGTTATTGGGTAAGAGAAGTACAGCACCTTGCTCTTATATTGCTCTAAAGGATCCCATTGGCCCAGACTCATTCGTCCTAGTTTTGGGATTCTCCACTGCTGCTGTATCTGGTGACTTAAAGACCTACTTCCATAGGTTTGTGTGGGCTGTTACAACTTCCATTTTTCCTTCATCTTCTCTTCCTACATCAAATAAGTAAAGGAGCTATCTGAGTGGTTGCTAGGATTGCCATTTTTCACTACCACAAATAATGATTAAGTGCTGAGTGTTGTTGTCTCCTAGGGAGGCTGGAGGCAGAGTGGTCAGATAAGATGGCATTACCAGTTCTCAGAGTATACAATTACAGCCTGCTGTTTGTTTTAAAATATTAATCTACCTTCAGATTGGAAAACCTGTTTTTTTAAAATCTGCTGTGGTGTCGTGTTAGTACTATCAGACCTTTGTGGTTGCCAAAACAGGGCAGAAGAGTGGTCTTGGAAAATTTCCATGCAGATAATCTGTCTTAAAATGTAAACATGCTGAGTAAAGAGCCATGATTTTTGAACTGAAAACGCTATCTTTGTGGGAATGACTAGAGCACGAAAATGCTGTCAGGAATACATATGGTATGGATACTTTAATCTATTTTACTGGTACCTGCATGGGCTTTCCACAGTGCTCTTTGTAGGATTTGCTTTATGTGGTGGGGCTTTGCACAGTCTGGTCTAGGGGAAAATGTCCCTGCTCATGACAGGGGGTTTGGATTGAGCTGATCTCTAAGGTCCCTTCCAGCCCAGACTGTTCCATGATTCTGTGGCTCAGCCTGATTTGAATGCCAGCAAGTTGCTCAATAGCAAGAGGACCTGTGCAAGACCCATCCAGCCCCCTGAGCTCCTGCAAAAGGTGAAGACTTCTGTTCAAAGATCAGGGACATCAGCTTCTCCAAGCTCTGAGGTGTGCACCTGGAAGCACTTCTGTCCATTTGTCTGTTTGCTCCTCGGCCCCAGGGTACTTGCTTTTATTTTGGAAACAGACCTTCCCCTGTATTTGTGTTTGCTCTGAGATCAGTGGTGCTGCCACCTCTGACAGCAAGAGCCGATCTGTGCGGGGCACTGTCCCAGGAAGGAGAGAAGAGCCCTATTCCAGGCTGTTCTGGAATAGCTGGATAGTACAAGTCACCTGCCAAAGCACATGAAAACCCACGAGTGTCTGTTCTTACTGCCCTCTTTTAGGGTAATAACCCCAGAGCAGGCTGAAGCCTCAGGGTTTTTTAGTAAGTTGTTACGAGGCCTCCAAAGTCAGCTAACTTTCGCTGGTAATTGTGCTCACATAAGCATGATTTCCCTCTAACAACAGGCCAAAGATCTTCTGCAACAGCAGGAATTCTATGAATATTTCATGAGTAGCTTAAACTAGAATTTTTAGGATTAAAAAGAGGAAACTGGGTCAGATGAACATGTTGTAAGCATCTAACTTCTTTAATGCTAGATTTATATATGTTGCATTTTGAAATCTGAAGAAGGAGGTTTTGAGTGGTGGCTTTTTTTGTGTGGTGTTGGGTGTTTTTTCATTTGACTATTTTATGGAACAATTGCTTTTCCCTTTGGAATTTTGTGGGCCAAACCCCAAGAGACTCACAGAGTTTCAGAGTGTGTCCAGTGACTTCGGGAAATGTTTTTCCAGCACATGGTGTCTGAGCTAGGTGTTATTTTCAAATATTGTCACAAGCTGTAAATACCAAAGCCACTACCAGTGCCCAAATAAATGAAGTAATAACCTGAAGTTCAGATTAAAGGAAAGGCAAGTTTCTTCCTTTCTAAAGGCATGGGAGAGATGGAGAATGTAATTACCACATCATGCTGTTATTGCAATGGTCTTATAAACAGAACTAAGTAAATGCAAGAGAAAGGATCCTGATGTCTATTTTTTCAAATCTCTCTTATACCTGTAGGTGTGTTAGTGGCTCCCTGGCATAACTTCTGTTCTGTTTTAGTTGTTTTAACTGTCTCTTTGGTATTGTGTGCCATATTAGGCTTCATTTTATAAGATACAAGAGATGATGAAGCAGAAAATGAAAAAAAACCCCCACCAGTGTATTATAAGTCTCTTTGGAGCTGTAAATAGTCAATATAACTGTTCTCAATGTTTTCATACACAGTTTTACTTTCATGTCACAATTACCTGTAATTGTTTGTATCTTTTTTCTTCTTATTTTCAGCCATGTAGACATTTTTAGATTTGTTGTATAAAATATATAAATGGCTAAGCTATAAGACGGCTCTTAATGGTCTTTGTGGTCTATTTAAAATATGCATGGAAATAGAAAGTGTATAAATGTAATTGACTGCTTAGCATTATTGTGGTAAAGAGCATTTCTAAGTTGAATACTGTTAGAGGTTTTTTGTTACACAAAAATACACCAGTGCAAGATGGACTGTCTGGAGTCTTTGCCAGAGCAAGTGCTCAACATTCAGTGCAACAAGAGCTTGGGGAGGGTAACCCAGTTAGTCCTGGTTTATGTCTCTGTGCCAGTCTAGTCCTCCTCTGTGCCTCCTCACAGTTGCCTTTGGAAGTTGTCATCTATCCTCTAGTTTTGTCCCATATGGGTTTTAGGTATTTTAAGGAAACTAAAAATTACAGCGTTGCACCTACATGATGATGACCCTCCCTTTTGCTGGCTCAAACTCAAAACTGGCATTGTGCTGTCTTACAGGAGCTTGATCAAACTGTTAGGATTTGTCTTCCTCCTCCCTCTGAAATACTTCTATGGAGTAATAGCATGCAAATACAAAATATAAAACCGAAGAGATGGATTTCTTTTTGGTTCATTTAGGCTTTTGTACTATTAATTCCATGGCAGATGTTTTCTTTTTAAGGCTGTACTCTACCAGGGAGTGTGTTTTATCTAGAGTAAATGCTAGTGTCTACATTGGATGCTAAAGTGTCAGTTTTAAGAAGGGCAGTATTTTTAATGACAAAGAGCAAAGTCTGAAGAACAAGTGGACCTGTTTCTGGGTTTCTTTAACTGGAATTGGATTGCTTTACCTACAGGTTTTGTGGCTGACTGGCTTCTTTCTCTGCTTTTTATCATAACATTCGGGGGTTTACAGCAGTTAAATCACTACTCTTTCACTATTCATGAGGTTATTCCAAACAAGCTTTTGCTCAATAAAGATCAAGTTTGGGTTTTGTTATTAAATCTTGATACTGCCTCTTCACTAGAAGGAATTTCCACTTGTCCTGGGAATTAATTCTGGGTTTATTTGGAATTAAATTACAGTGGTTTGGTTTGGATGGGGTTTTTTATCATCATCTTCTTCTTTTCCCACTGTTCAGCTGTGAGGTCTGGCTGGCTGCCCCCACCACCACCTGCACTGCCCCCTCGACCTTCTGTGTCTCAGGTATGGACAAGCTTTAGTTCTTTGCTGTGTGTTACTTGTTTATCTATGTTACCATTGCAGTGGTTAGCACCAGTTGGCTTGGACACAGCAGTTGTTCTTGCTTCCAAGTTAGTGAAAATCTGCAGTTTGCAGTTCCACGTCCTCCTTCTTGTGTCTGTCTGGCCAGTGTGTTGCAGTGTCAAATTACAGACTAATTAAACCTCTTTGCAGTGGAGCTGACATGCACCCACTAACTTTTATTTACCTAACTGTAAATGAAAGGCTAGCAAAGTTAGTCTGCTAAAATGAGTTTCATGCCTGAAGGCATGGGCTTGATACCTGCTGTTGCTATTTGCTTCTTGAGCTTGAAAAACACAGAGGGCTTCTGCTAAGGGAACCATGGCATGGAAGTGTGTGTTGCACCCATGGGCTTAAAAAAATAATGCTGAAAGGAAGCGAATGCTATGTCAGTTATGTTGTTAAGTTTCAAACCATTAGCAGTGTGCTTTTATTTTGCATTTTGGGTGAGTTTTTGGGTTTTGTTTTTTAGAGCATGACACAATTACAGCACAACACAAATTGACAAAATCATGCATGTCTGCATCAAGGTAATTCTTTGCCTTTCAGGAAATCATGGAGGATCACAATATTTTTTTGTGTTGTTGGCTGTGTTAAGTCTTAGGCACAATATGCTTCATGTATTATTCCTTCAGATGAAGTGTATGATAGGAAACAAATCCACAGGGGAGCTGACAGCCCTTACATGCAAAAAACTGGTGAGATTCATTCCATAGGCCATAATGGTCATCACTTGAGCTGTGGATCTACCCTTAAGAGTGTGCTGTTGAACACCTCTTACTGCACAGTGCTTATGACAGAAATGATTAGAGGCTTGTTGCCACACGCAGCTCCATCGGCCAGTTATTGTGCTCTCCTTCTCCCCATCCCTTGCTAGCACTGAGTGCAGTTTCTGCCTTGAGGACTGTAGAACACTCTGGTTTGAGCTTGCATGTGTTCCCAGTCAGGATGGCATTAGCCATGGTGCTACCAGCACACACTCCTTGGTGCTCCCATCACATTCCTGCTTTGTCTGACACTCCCCAGAGAGCAGTCTTTCCCTCTGGCTTCCCCAGATCCCACAGCACAGCTCCCTACCTCCCAATCCCAGGTCCTGCAGCACAGCTCCCTACCTGCCAATCCCAGGTCTCACAGCACAGCTCCCTGCCTCCCAATCCCAGGTCCCACAGCACAGCTCCCTACCTGCCAATCCCAGGTCTCACAGCACAGCTCCCTACCTCCCAATCTCAGGTCTCACAGCACAGCTCCCTACCTCCCAGTTGTGTGCCTGCAGCAGTTGCTGCTGCAACCTATGCCAGCCCTCTGGCTGCTGCTGCAGCTTCCCACAGTGCTGGCTCTGTGCAGTGCAAGCCCTCTTGCTGCCATTGGGAAAAGCACTAATGACAACAAATCCTGTTCTCAGAGAACAAAACCCTTGGTTTCAAGCAAGGTTCTGTTAATTGTCCATTTTCTTGTCCTGTGATCAGATTGCATTTCCTTAGCAGAGGAGTGACAACTTAATTTGTTTATGCATGT
Organism: Hypocryptadius cinnamomeus; assembly: GCA_013400635.1. NCBI lineage: Eukaryota > Metazoa > Chordata > Aves > Passeriformes > Zosteropidae > Hypocryptadius > Hypocryptadius cinnamomeus. The sequence continues at coordinate 25,221 of VYZP01055467.1, forward strand.
CCAGCAGCTTCCTACCCAAATACTGAACCAAGTGCTTATCCTACACTGGGACATGCAGAATACAGGACCCTCCTAAAATGATAAACACAAGAAGATTCTCATGTGGAATTTTTGATCCAGTCCTCTCCATTACAATGGTCTGGTTTCTAAAAGGGAAAAAAAAAAAGAGTGGTTTCTCTGTCTGCTCAGTAATGAATATGCAGCTGTTGCTTTGCTAACAGGCATCACTTACATTTACTTCATTTATTTCTGATGATATTTAAAGATACTGAATCAAACATTGAAATACTATTGTACTCATGTCTCTCTGACTGTATCTAAACCAGTTCTTGAAAACATAATGCACTTCATGCTCATCACATTGTTTATTTTTTCCCCAAGCATGCCTTTCTGTGATAAAGATAACAGAGAGTAGGAAAGTATGTGTGATGGGGTCATAATTCAGCTGAGCTGACCTTTGTAAATAGCATGTAAGCAATAGTGAGCATATGGATTACCATAGTCCAGTGGGGCCCTTGATTTAAAGAGCACAGAGAAGTTGGAGGAAGGGATCTGCTTTCAAAGCTGAGACAGGATCAAGACGTGAAGAAAAGCCATGAGGCTGAAATTGCATATTCAGCTTTTTCTTATTTCAAGATTTACCAAACTCTCCTTAAATTTCTGTTTTAGCTTATTTTTCAACAGTGTTATTGAAAATCATACTTTAGTGTCATTTTGCTGTATGCCTGCAGTCAAGCACTGTTAATGACAAATGTAGCTTGGAAGTGAAGCAAATCCTGCATATTTCAGGTGGCTGTGCACCTTAAAGTATGCTCATGATATGATTATTTTGGCTGAGCTTTGGAAATTAGTTGATGGAGGAGGAGAGGGAAATAATTTCTTTCTGTGGTCTATGGTTTTCTATGGATGACTGAGAAGCAGATTGAACCAGCTGGCTCTTCAGAGTGAGATTAAAGGGCTCAGGGGATGTAAAGACCAAAGTGCATGAAAAAGAGGTACCCAGGGGTAGGTGTTACATTTCAGTGGATCACAAGTTCAGAATATAGAAAGCAGAATATAGAAATGGCACCTTGACTTTGCTCCTGTGTTGCAGTGCTTTTTAGTAGAATTTATTTCAGCCTTTAGGAAAACATTATTTTTCCTGTCAGAACCTCCAAGATAATCAACCTTGGTGAGTTACTGAATCACTGGTTATTCAGAGTGTGCCAAACATCTCTACTCATATCACAAACTTCCTACATTATGTCTACATCCAACTGTGCTTCCATAGTCCAGGCAGCTGTATTATGAGGGACAAGGATTGTAACACTGGGTGAGCAGAGCACAAGGATGCAGTTGATGCTGTTGTGTCTTTGACTTCACAGCTCATGGGATGCACAGGATTTTTGTGGCAGGCTTGAGTCTTCGCATGCTGGGAGGATCTGGGCAGTTCATGGCAAATAGCAGCAGGACTGGCTTCTCTGCTCAGCTTGCTGCTGCCAGCCCATGCTGTTCCACACCTCTGCTGGGCAGACACCTTTACAGGTGGTGGCTGCATCTCTTTTTACTTCTACGACAGCTTTTCGAGCTGGTGGATTTAACTCCATGCTTCTTTTCTCTTGATGGCCTCTAAAAGGCTATGGTAGTTCCTTCTCAGGATGTGTCTCCATTGCCAAAGTCAGCATTTTATTGACTTTGTGTCAGTCCAAAAGCTCTACTTAAGGTTTCCTCAGAGCTTTCGCCAGACACTTCTCTGATGCAGTGATGCTTTTATCTGAGGTCCCTATGGTGACTGTACATAACCTGAATAAATAAAGATGGACAAAAGGCCAGTTTAAATAGTGTGGATACCTCATTATCTCCAGTTCACGATCTTTTAACCCAAATTCCAGCCCATACCTCTTCTGTACCCCAAGCCATTTTGAATTGATGTTTACAGTAAGACATTATGAATTGCAGAATGAATCTTTTTAGATTAATCAGTTCATATTGCTTTCCTTTTAAAAGTCATTCAAGTTTTGCCTCAGTTTTGTGAAGAGTTCTTGGAAAGATTATGTATGGAAAAGCACTTATACATAGATGAGAGGGTTTTTTTTGGGTATGTTATTTTGAAGTGTTTTCCTTTTGTGCTTGAGGCTGTGTTTAACTTCACTGACACCATCTGTGATCTCTAGTAGCACATCTCACATTTAGCAAGTCTGCAGTAGCTTCTTGGATTTAGGGATAATTTTATCCGTATCGGTTTCCCAACTTTATTTGCCATAAATATTTAATATACTACAAGCTGTTGTAGACTTAGGATACTGGCAGTGCCTTACCTCTGCTTATTTCCCATGCCATGCTGTAGTATATAGAACAGATCACCTGTAGCTTTTGGAGATAACTACTGTGGGTTTTTTCTGGGCTTGTAGAGAATGGGGTTCAGCAGCTTGGGATTTAAGTTTTCTTTATCCTGTATTCCTAACTTGATAGTAAACTTAAGTCATCAAGGAGAAATGGCATAAAGGTGGCCCCAAAACTGTTGTGCAGATCCAGGGCTGTGCAGAGAAAATTTGTTTAACATGGAGGTGCAGGAATCACGGTAGGAAGGCAATAGCTATGCAGCTGATTTGCAGTGACACAGATTTCAGATAGAAAATAACTTTGGGTGCTCATGAATAGCATTCCTCTGGAGCCTATCATGTATGCACATTTCATATAAGCCCCTGTTGTTATTTTTTTAATGGAAAACAAAACAATATTTTATTACTGTTGGCTTTTAAGCCTACAGAAGTCATTTACCACAGCTGCTTTCTCTGGGAGATTTAGTAACGTATTTATGTTAATAGGAATTATGGATGAACACTGAAAAGCAAATATAACTTTAGGATTTTAGCCAAGATCAGCTAACTATCTGCAATGTTTCCCAATTAGATCAATGTTCCTTTATTTAAATTACTGTATTTCAGTACCTTCCTGTCCAACAATGAAGGTGTATCTTCAGTCCTGCTTGTGCTGTATAAGGGAATTTGAAAACAGTGGGACTGGAAGAAAACTCTGTGTATCTTGGCTGAAAAAACTGATGTTCCTGGTCTCTTTTCCCAGAGTCACAATTTTAAGCCTGTTGGTTTTGTAAATTCACAGTGGTTTGTGCTGCACTTTTTTTTCTGGAGACCTTGGGATGTGTTTTTCCCACTGATTCCATGCTGGCAGTTTTGGCAGGCACTGAAAAAATTATGGGTGAAGGCAAAGCATTCAAGTGAAGTAGAGTAGGTAGGCAGCTGTTAATATTATCAAATTTAAGTACCCTGAATACAGTGCATCTCTGAGGATTAAAATCTCACTGTGTTTCAGGAGCTCAGAATTCGGCTGTCAGTTTAGTGGCCATCATTACTGTTAGATGTTATTGATTTGGTGAAATCCTGGAAATGAAGCACTCTGAGGAGTGGTGGGTGCGTCACCCTGCCCAGTCACAGCCCCTGGTGATGTTGGAAAGCAAACATATTACTCTTTTTAACGTATGAAATGTTCTGCTCTCTAAATGTTGCTTGATACTTCATAGCTCCTTGAAGCTTTTTGGCCATTCATCATCCAGAATTGCAAGTGAAAACTGGGACCCATTTCAAGAAGTTGTCTCTACTAACATGCCTCCACCTCCTGCTGAATCTGTGGAGAGCCACGAATGTGCCTCAGGCTGGATTTTTAACCATCAATTAAACATGCCCATGCTGAGGCCAGGTGGGGAAGGACTCCCATCCACCCTGATGAGAGCTCTGTGCCTCCAGAGCAGGATGGCCACATGCAGGCTCCATGCTGGGAGGTGGTCCAGGTGTCCCCCCAACACCAGTGTCTTTGGCTGTGGGAGAGATACACGGAGGATGAGGTTGGACTTGCTTACAAGGTTGTTTGGAGAAAATACTCAGGCATTCCTTTATTCTCTAAAATTACATGAAGAATTTCAAGTGCTGGCAGGACACTTTGAATTTTATAGGAAGGAACTTTTCTGTTACATAAATAAAAATTGCCCCCGCAAAAAAGTGAATATTTTGCTTTTGGCACCATGCAATTTATACATGATTTTATACCATTTTATACTCTCCCAAATAACTATTTTATATTTAATGAAAGGAATACATTTTAGCTTGCATTTAAAACCACTGTGCAAGGAAAGGTTGGGGTTTTTTTTTAATTATCTCCGTGGTTTTGGCTGCAGAATAACATATGTTGTATAAGCCATGCAATAGGTACTGAAGAAGCATGTAGCAGTAATGAAACTGAAAGTCTTCTACAGCATGAAAGATTTTGCCATCTGCCACTTTAATATAATACAAATGGATTATCTTCCTCTCATGAAAATTATATATTAAATCTAAGACAGCCAGACAAAATAAATTGCAATTTAAGAAGTGGTGGAAAGTAGCAGAGTTAAAATTGAATTTGAGGAGTAGTTGATGGATGCTGTTAAAGCCTTTCTAAAAAGGTTTCTGGAAGAGTGGAAGAAGGCGAGTATCTTAATTAAAATGTGTTGTAACAATTTTTTAATTTGGCTTCACGTTTATCATAACAACAAAGAAAGAAGCTAAGAACCCAATGCCTGTATCTCTAGTGGAATGCACATATGCCTTTCTAGCTTACGTTAATCTGGTTTTGTGGAAGTTGAAGTATTAAAACAGATTGTTAATGCTTCCATCTGGGTCCTATTCTTTCCTTGTGAATGAGCTGAACATTGCAGCAATTTGTTTGTATTTACTGCCTTTCTCCTCAACCTTATCACCAGCCCTCAGATAGCTCAGGGAAAGAAAAAGCTTATCAAAACTTCAGGGCTGCACAGTGCTGAGAAAGCAGGCAGCACACTAAGACCCTGGCAGCTTGTTGCATTTGCATCCCTGTGGGGTTTTTTTTCTGTTTTACCATTTTCAGTTTTTGTAGTAAGCAATAAAAAGAATTCATGATTCAGTGTGGGATGCAGGAGACTCACAGAAACTGGAATTGAGATGTCTTGACTTCCCAGAAACTGGCTTTAAGCACAAAAATATGAGTGTTTAGAAAGGAGCAGAGTACCTCTTAAATGAACTTACACAGTGATGATAGAAGATTGCAATGGGCACATGCAGAGCATTAAGCATATTTAGTAGCCTGCTTTTCCTTACAGATAAGCTGTTCTCAGTACATTTTTTGCAAAGCTAAGCAGTGGCACTATATAGGTAATGATTATGGGCTACTCCAGTGAATGCACAAAGAGAATTTCATTTCTGTGAGTAGTACCAGTGACTGCAACGGGACTATCTCTGTGTGTAAAGTTAGCCTGGAGCATAAGTGTGGGTGAAATTGAATTGTGGCAATTATTGAATATATATACTTGACCTCTTGAAAAAAGGCTGTCAGGTGACAGAAATTACAAAAGCTTCGTGTAGTTCTTCTGTTCTGGAAGATCAGTTACAGATTATCTTGAAAAATGGGTGTGTAATCTACATATAATCCAGCATTGCAAAGCAAAAGAACAGGAAATGTAAGCGAAGAACCACTTGTTAAGATGCTGTGTTCTCTTACAGTTATGAAAATCTTTCATCTGAGGCTCTTGAAGCACTCAGTGCTTGAGTGAGCGTTATATATTCTTGTAGAAAGATACTGTTAAGTATTGTCACATGGAGCAGTGAGGAGATTATCAATGGCTGGTCAAGAATCATGCCATGAAATAATGAGCATTTGCAACTCTTAACACTCTTCTTAACGATGAGGAATTATTTGTTCTAATGCTCAGTGTTGGCCATAGGCTGCAGGTTGGACTCTATCTGTGGCCATTGCACAGAAACTTTGTTGGCCAGTTCTGCCTTCTGCCTGGAAGAATGAGAAGGGTATGGCTATTCCTAGCCATAAGGAAACAGGAGATATTGTCTGCTAATGTAACCGAACTCGTCTCTGCAAAGAGAATCTCTTCAGGAGATTTGGAATAGAACACTCTCTTGCCCTTTTCTGTGGTGTCTTACCCTGCTTCCCAAAATGGAGATACCCATAGGCCTGGTCTGCAGACTCTGCAGTGCACTATAGGCAGTGCAGATCACCAGGATATTCTTTGCCCATCTCCTGTAAGCCTGTATGTGTTCCCAGCCATACCAGCCAGCACAGCAGCATTTCCAGTGTCAGTAGTTTACTCCATTCTCAGAATGTGAGACACCTTCATCAAAGCATTTCTGCACTACCATAAATGGAGTTTCCCATGGAAGACCATATTGCATAATTTATAATTAATAAACCAACGGTGAAGAATTTAAACCCGGAAAAAATTGCACCAAGATGTGTGAAAATTTTAGGACATTTCTGTGATTGGAGGGAGGTGATTTATTGCCATGTTTCTGAATAAGTTGTGTTGTTCTGTTGTGGGCAGACTATGCTAAGCATGGTATTAAAATGGTGAAGAACTAGAAGGAATTCACCTCAGCTGCTCCTGAAGGACATCCTTTTCCTTGTACTCCAGTAGAGGACCAGAGTACTGCTGAGTCAGGCTCTCTCTGCCCAATACCAGCAGGCTACGAATACCCCACATCCAAATCAGTGAAGGAAATCTATGAACAATCCCTTGCCAAAAGAAAAAGCAGGAGTTATTTTTCCTTTAAAATCTGTGTGGGGACAATGTGGGGATGCATCAGCTTGCAGATATATTCACAAAGCCTTTCAGAGAGGACTTTGTTGGGTCGCCTGCACCAAACCTTCTTTGCAGTGTTGCAAGATGCCTGTGCCAAGCGCTCAGAAGTGGCCTGTCCCACGGCCCACTAGGTGGCAGTTTAGGGACATGGCAGTCACTTGGTTTTATTCATTATGCAGGAGCTGCATCACCAGAACTAGGGGATTTTTTGAGGTTTTTTTGTTTGGGTGGTTTTTTCGTTGTTTTTTTTTTTTTTTTCAGTCGGATGCAGCTCTTTCTTTATTTTTACCTGCCCCTGCACCGCTGGCTGCCGAGCTTTGCCATCCACATGCTGGCATCAGAGAGACATGGCCAGCCCAGTGACCCAGCCACAACCAGTGGGTACCACAGCCCTGAGCAGGGGCTGCAGGCTGGCTCTGACAGACACATCACAGCACCCAGCTCACAAAAAGTGTCTTGCTCTCACAGATTTTGAAATCTTAGCCTTTTTGACATTTTCACTGTGATTTATAGTTGCTTTCACTAGAACACAAGGTTTACCCTTTCTTTTCCTTTCCAGTTCCCTTTGGTTTATGACAGTAGTCTCCTGCAATGAGACCATTAAAAAAAAACCAAAAGAAAGAAAAAAAGAGAGGGTGTTTCTGCAAAAGTTTGTGTTCTGTTTTTTAATTAAATTTTCTTTCCTCTCTAGGCCCCTTATTGGACCGTGATTTCAATTTTTCTGATTATTTGAAACTGACATTGTAGAATACCAATCTGTTCAGTTACTTCTACACTGTTGGAACAAACTGGTTCTTCAAAAGCTGAATTTTTTTGTCTATACATAAATAACATGGAGCTGGTTGGGTGTTTTTTTTTCCTCTTCATTCTGTGGAATACATTAATATACCCCTGCTTTTGATACAAGGTTTAGTGTAGACTGCAACAAGACTGTGAGCACCAGAAGCTGCCTGCCTGGCCAGGTTAAGGCAGGTATCTAGTGCTCCCTGTCACTAAAGTGTCATTAAAACCTCTCTTTCCTGTATCCTGGCACTGTTCTGTGTTGTGCAGCACAGCTATACCATGAGGACTTTATAGTATGTGTATTACATATCTCTCTGAAGGGCTGGGTTTACCATTGCTGTCCCTAAATGAATGAATGGGTTGTCAAATTTATGTGACCCAAACTTGCTGTGTGGTTCTGTTCATTATTTTATCTTTGCAGTCCCCAGATCACTCATGAAACCCTTGTGGACCTTGCCAGGCTACTGTTAGCAGTGCTTAGAGCCTTCATTTCTTTCAAATATATTAAAAGCTGTTGTAGAAATCAGGGAGGTTATAGGCTATTCAGCTTGCTGATAAAGAAATATTCTGTTGCATTCAATGGACTTTTAAAGGTCTTTGATTTTTATAGATGCATAAAAAAATTGCTTTTTTTCATTTCACTCTATTTCACCAGAAATCTACATTTACAGAGGAAGCCCTTCAATATACAAAAAGCTTTTCAAAATTCAAATGTTAGCATCCAATAGTTATTAAAATTTAAAAAAATTAAGATATTCATATTCAAATATGGGAAATATTGCAGTGTGAGGGGCTCTTTGTGGTTTTTTTAACCATCAGGTAACACTGCAGATGTAGCACACTTAAAAAAGGGTGGGAGAGAAATCTCGTCAGTCCCTCTCTCCTGAGGAATTTCACATGTGTTTTAAAGAAGTTGGTTTCAAAACTTCCTCCTTTGTGCACGTTTGATACTGCATGGCTGGAGAAGAGCAGTACCACAGAACCACATTGCCCCTGCACCTTTCTGTACAGCTCCTGTTGTGTCTGTTATGGAAGAAATAAAAATGCGATGGGAAATTCCTCCTTTTTAAATATACCAAATTCACTGCTTTCTGTTGTTTTTAACTTACAGTTAAGTGCTTGGAAACTTGTGTCTGCTACAGAGCTTGGTGGGCCTAAGCAGAAACCTCTTGGTAACAGTGAGTTAGGTTCTTTAGTGTGCAACAAATTGTTATTATGGCTAAAATCCTGGCTCCTTAAAAGTTTGAGGTTTGCCTTGGACTTGGTTTTAAACACAGGCTTTCACCTGTGCAGAAATGAGCCTCATTTGAGGAGGGAGCAGGATGGCAGGTTGCCCCTGCTGCCTGGGGGGCATTGCCAGCCTGGCTCCAACTTGGCAGAAGCTGGGAAAGAGGAGAGGGGGCTGTCTGCCAGTGCCAAGTGGCCTCAACCTCCTGCTCCTGCCTGCCTTCCCCATCTTGGAGAGGCAGCCCATATGTTCTGGACAGAAAACAGCCACACCATGTGTATAATATCATGTTTGCTGCTGTGCACCTGGGGACAGGCAGTTCTAAATCCTGCCACCCTCACCAGTGCTGTGCCCTGTCTGGTGGAGGAAATCAAAAGGTGGAAAAAACTTTCATGAGAGGCAAAGCAAGTGATTAATCCTCTGCTTTAGTTTGCTTCTCAGTCAGATATTTTGGGAATCAGGTGTTATGTTTTGTAGATGTGTAGATCTGGGTGGTGAGTTTTCAGCTGGGTTTCTGTTTGAAATGTGAGAAGGGAGGAGGGAAGACTTGTCTGCTTTTTTATGACTTGTGTTTTCAGTAACTTTGCTGGAATTTTTGGTATGATTCCGCCTTTGTCACTCCAGCCTCACAAACTTCAAAGACAGAGGCTTACTCCTATGAATTTTTATTGGTTTCAGGTGATAATAAGGTGACAGGGCATATCCAAGGTCTTTCTGGCTTTTTTCTATTCTCTTAGTTTTTCTCACAGTATTTAGGCCATAATGGTAATTCTAGAAGAAATTCTGGGTACTAGATTGTTTACATTCAGAGACATGGTTCCTAATGCTTCACTAAAAAACTTTTCTCCCATTTTCCCAGCACAATAAAATGCAAGAATATGGTTTCATTAAAAATCTGCAAAAGACATATGCCATCCATTCAGCTGTCACCCTAGATCTCCATTTTCCCTACTGTTGAATTGTTAAAGTAACTTTTCTTTTGTGTGTAACATTTCCTTTCATTGACTTTATTGTATGTGACTGCTAGTCATTTTCTGGGTGTAGCAATGACTGATTTGTTGTTGCAGACAGAGCAACCATCTGAGGTTGAATTACATCCTCAGATGAACAGACCCCCATCACAGGCAGAAGAAAACAGTTCAGCAAAAAAGGTGAGATCTGCACACATTGTACCATTATGGAGTGATTTTCCTTCATCAACAAATGTGGTTAAGTTTAAAAGCAATTAAACAGAGGATTAGGGTTATGTTTTTACATGTTTACCTTCTCTGGAGGTCAAGACACTGGAGGAGAACTGTGATCTTATGTGACATCAACTCACATAAATCATTAAGAAACTTCTTACTATGTACACATTGATGCACGTGCTTTGAGAGTGACAGCTTGCCATTTATTTCAGATCAATAGGGGCTTGTGGAGCCTTAGGGAAAACAAAAAAGAGTTTGATTGAGTACTCCAGCCCTGTCTCAGTGTAGTTCCTCCAGATTGTGATGCACTTCTTGGTTTCAGTTATTGAGGATTTGATTTTGATGTAAACACCTGTTTGCTAGAGGTCAGGATCTGCCACTAAATGTACGTAGACTGGGAGAGATTTGCTCAAGATGTGCAGTTTCTAATATGTTTTTGTATGAACCTATCATTTGTAAAAAGTAAGCACTGAAATTAAAACAGCACATTACAAAGGGCCTTGCTTAGGGATGGCCCTTAGCAGTGGCTGTGAGCATCTTCCCTCTCCTGATCTTGCTCTGACCACCTCCTTCCACCAGCCCCGGCCAGAACAGCTTTGGATAGGGGCAAATACAGATCCTCCCCATTTTGGCCCCTCCTGCAGCCACAGAGCACCTGCAAGACATTTACTCAGCCCAACCAAGAATTTTCAGCAGGTGCTGGATGTACCTTGCCCTGGGAGCACCATCACACTTCTTAGTGTAACATGGGGCACAGGCAAACATCCAGTGTCATCATTTTCTGTATGTGACAGTGCTTTCTGGGCAGTGTCCTGCTCTGCTTGTGCTCATCATGCTACTTCCAGCCTGGCCCTGCTCTTTCCTTGCTGTTCTTTGTAGCCCTGCTGGGGAAATGAAGACCTTGTGGTCCTCCTACCTCATGCTCTCCCTCATCCCACCTGGTTCCATAAAATGTGGCTAAGCCCAGGCTGTGGGATGTGGGAGGCAGGTGGTTGTTGACACTGCTGAGCCACTTTCCAAAGCAGCAGCAGCAGCCAGCCAAAGAACCCCTGCCAAGGGATCTGCTTGGACCATTGCTTACACTATTGTGTGTGAAAGGGGAGAGGGAATTACCCTGTGGATTTGGTAGGGTTTGGGCAGTTTGAGGTAGACTGGCATTGTGTGTTGGGCATTATAGTTGTGGAAGGCATGTGCAAGTTCCTCCCTTGCTGTATGGGGTGTGTTTGCAGGGAGCTGTGCCTGTGCAGAGGATTTCAGAGCACGGCATTACCAGAGATCTGTGCAGTCATAATGTGCTGACATCCTGATCACAACATCTGATAATATTTTTTGATTTTTTTTCAGTAATTACAAAACTATTTTTTAATGTTTAAACGTTTTTCCTTATAATTAAAATTCTTTTTATAATGGCAACCCTTCTAATATGAATGATTGATGGTCTTATATTGGTTGCATTTTGTATCTATCACTCACAGTAGTCTGTTTTGAATCGGGATGCTTACTACAGTGTTGGTTTTTATCCTTGTAATTGCTTTGTCATTAAATGTTTCCCCATTATTTTTTTTCTCATTTTATTAATGTTTGGTGAAAACACAGTAGTGGAGGTAATCTAGCCCAGTAAAATGTGTGATAGTGAAATTTGGTCATTGATTTTGTCTTTGATGCTGAAAAAACCTGTCTGAAGTCAATTCAGCTTTTTGAGTCCTAGTTCTCATTCATGAAATGAGACAGTAATAGCTATATCCCTTGTGAAATTGATCTAATAATAAAATACACTGAAGAGGATACATTTATATTTATAATTTAAATCAGCTATAAGGTAATAAAACTACTTCTCATTGCAAAAGAAAGGATGTCTTAATTTATAATAATGAAAACACTTCTTACCACTGAAGCCATAAAAATGCAAGACTCTGCCTTACCTAGAAAACACAGACTGTTTCTCTGATGTAACTTACCAAGAGCAATAGCTGGCCTTCTATACTTCAACATGTTAATTTTGCATGGATAATGTAATGTATATGTATTTCAAAACTATATTCAGTGTTCCTTCATGTAAGAGAGGAGGGGAGAAGGGAGAGGCTCCATGCCAGACGTGTGAGGCAGTAAGTTGGGATGCAAGTGATTAATTATTGATTCTTTCCAACTCAGCATAGTCAAAAATAAATCTTGCTCTGTTTTTAATGCTTTTGGGTCAGCTGGGGGCTAGTACATGTGTTTATACCTCTCCCTCCACCTCCACCCAGTGCACACTAAGCTATACAACCCAGTTGTGAAGAGTCTGTACTCCAGATGAAGGCAATACATGCTTTCACTCATGAAGGGATTGCAGGAGTTATTGTTCCTTTTTCAAAGTCAGAAACCTGAGAGGCTATTACCAAATTGGAATTACGCTCTGTATGTCTTTAAATTATGAAATCTTAACCAGCTGTCAGCAATTTATGTGACACAAGTATTCTCCCGCCTAATGATGGGACACATATGGCCTGACTTAATGTTGCTGTGATTTTTCCTTTCAGGAGGTTGTTCTTGCTCAACCACCCTCCAAACCCGCCCGCAGGAAGCTCCGGACGGAGGCACAAGGGCTGGAGACCCCCGAGCTTTCTCCCACTATAAATGTGACTTCTTCCCTGCCAGCAGTCAAGCCTCACCTCCCAGTCCAAAAGTAAAAACCTCTATCAAGCATGCCAAACTGCAGTGTGAGATCTGATGTAGCAGGGTTTGCTCTTTGTGTAATTTTGCGCTTAATAGTTCTGTTTCTGAGGATGCTTCACAAGACACAGGTCTCTGAAATCTACATCAGTCTTCTCAAATGCAGACTAAGGCTGTAGTGACTGTCAGTGGTATTTGATAGGTAGATAACCTCTTCAAAGGTGTCCTACTTCTGCTAGACATGGCTGAGGAGCAAGCCTAGCTATTCAACCATGCCTAACACAACTTGTTTTATATGTGAGGGTGTGTGTTTCTGCTTTGCATGTGTATTCTGGAATTTTGCTCCTTCTTGTGGATAGATATAACCAAATAAATGCCTGGGAAGCTGAGTCATGAAATGCTTGATGTTGGTCATATCCCTGTGATATTTCTTTGTTGCAAGGCATGTTGGAAACAGGCTTGTCAGTGGTGTGAGACAAGCCACAGACCACTTGTCTGATAATGGCCAAACCCAACATGTGCTGTTTGCTTTTGTAAATACAGCTGTCAAAGCTGTCAGCTGACTTATAGGGATTTCACTCAATGTGTATTTAATAGTGGTAGAGAAGGGGCTGTACAAGTGGTAAGCAAAGGCACTTGAAACCCTATTGGGTCTGTGCATCTCCCTCAGCTGAAGCACTGTGCAAACATTATACCCCTCTATCACCCAGGGCCTTGCAAAAGACATCTGATTCAGTCTGAAACAAAATCAAGCTGCCCAAATCAATTGAGCGTTTCTTGGCAGACTGTTTATCAGTAGACTGAATCTGTGCTGCATAATTGGAGATTAGAATAAGTAATAAGACTCCTAGGATGCTCTTAAAGTACTATTTTGTGCTTTGGGAGTGCATATTCCATTGTGGTTCAAAGATAACAGCATTTGTTAACATCTCACTCCTGTCTTGTCTATATCTTTCCTAAAATGTTGAAATGGCCACAGACATACATTGCCCTGCTTTTATTTTTTTCCTATCATTTATGACTTTATAACCTATGGAGGGTAGTTTGCAGGAAGATAGTGAAGCAGAAAACTGACAGTTCACTGGAAGATGACAGCATAAAGTCCTGTCGCCATGCTGAGAGAGAGTCTATTGCAAAAATCAGTGTCAACAGCTCTGTTGAGAGAGAAGAGCTAACGGGGACTGTGTGCCCCTGGACCATATTTAAACAGGGCATCTGTTTTAGTTCAAATCTGGCATTAAAGAGCTCTTGTTTCCTCATGTAAAACTTTAAAATAATTTATTTGGAAAGAGGCTTGGATATGCAGTCAGTATTTTCTGTATTTTCTTTCTTTTTTGCTGTTGTTATCTCTCTTGCTTTGAATAGGTTGGTCCTTATCTACAGCTGTCTCTTTTTATACCTGTCTGCATAGCTGTCATTTCCTCCAGATCAGTTACCACAGGCTATGAAGCAATAAAAAAATCTTAATTAATAAAATAAGTTCTTAAAATAAAAAAGACACATCCTTTATTTTAGCAGCAAAAGAGCTGAGAGAAGTCAATCAGTCATCTTCCTGTTTGTGATGTCAGATGTTTTTGGTGGAAATGACTGCTTTGAATAAAAGAAATATTTATTTTTGAAATAAAGAAACATCAGAATCAGCAAAACTCTGAGACAGAATTTTCACACCAGTGTCCTTTCTTTCTGTATAGAATGATTTTTGTATTTTCTGTTAACCACTCCTGACTCTTTAAACTCTACAAGTCTCTGAAAACATCTAATGCAAAGATACTGCAATAAGCACAGCTATGCAGGGATCATTCTTAAGCTCAATGAGAATGCAGTGATCTTGACATAATTGAGACAGCCTGAAATATTTCTGTCATTCAGGTTAACAAGTTTCAAATATTCCACCTGATTCAGGCATCTTATTTCAGTGTTACATTTTTCTTCTCTTAAATATGTGGTTTGTACCTTGTCTTTGACACGTAGTCCAGGGTGCAGAGAGTTATGCAGAATGGGTGGCTGCTCTTCTGGCATCAGCCAGTGCTGAGACTCTTAATTGAAATGTCTTGTATTTATCTGTCTGGCAGACAGTCTTCCAAGCAGAAAAGGGCTATTCAGACCGCTATACGAAAAAACAAAGAAGCCAATGCTGTGCTCGCCAGGTTGAACAGTGAGCTCCAGCAGCAGCTGAAGGTAAGGAATGCATTGAAGATCAGTGACAAAGCTCCCTGCAATCAGTTATGTGTCACCTCCAACAGTATTGAAATCAGAGCAAAAAATAGGACAGTAATTGAAACAAGCACAGAGATGAGAGCTTTTAATGAGAGCACATTGCCATCATTCCTTGGGTCAGGTCTTATTTGCTTCCATCTTTAGCAGGCCAGTGCTGTTACCTGTGTTTTGCAGCAGGAAGAGACAGAGAAGTTTGTCTAAGTTCGCAAAAGAGAAGAAAACTGAACTTGTCCTTCAAGTTGTATTGCTGTCTGGAAGCTTTCTGACAGAGCAGAGCTCTGCTGTTTTAATAGAGACCAGAAGACTTGATGGGTATTCCTCAGGCACATTTTGCACTGAGGCTCAGGGTGGGTTCGAGGGCACTCCCACTCTGGGCTGTGAGCCTGCCCAAATGGAGAAGCACACCCTGGAGGAGTTGCAGTCCAGCCCAGCTCCCACACTGGCAGGGAGCCCTTTCGTGGGAGGTCAGTGAGAGCCTGCCTGGCTGCCCTTTCCTGGAGCAGGGTGCTGCATGTGAACATTCCCAGAGTTCTAACACACCTCTCCTCCTGCAGGAGGTTCACAAGGAGCGCATTGCCTTGGAAACGCAGCTGGAGCAGCTTCGTCCTGTCACCGTCTTGTGACGTCCCACGTGGCCATGCACGAGCAGGAGCAGAGCAGTGTCCAGCAGCCTTGCAAGGAGAGGAGTTCTGTGCAGCTGAGCAGGGTCTCTGCCAAGGCAGTGGGGAGGACTGGCCTTGCTGCCTCTCTCTTCACCCCATTATACACATTTTGCCTTTGCAGGTGAGGAAGGTACAGAAAACAGATACCTGACCATGGAATATTTCTGAGTGGGGGATGCTTTGCCTTCTTTCCTCCCCCTTCCCAGCCTAATGTGTAAATGCAGTTTATCGCTGAAATTAATAACCTGAGAGTATTTTATTTATGTAAAGAATTCTTGATTTATATGCATCTTGGCAGCATCTCCTGCCCTGATCATTAAGAGGTACAGCATTCCTGAGTTCTTGCTTAAATTGAGAACTCATCTTCTGAGATGGGCTTCTGGATGTTACTGATTCCTGTAGGATTGTATCATTGTAGAGTACCTGTGGATTTAACATACCACAGGAATAGAATTTGCAAGATGTACAGAATCTTTATCCTCAATCACATGTCAAATAATTATTTTCTTAGTACTGTTTATTATGCAATCACGAATGTATTTTAATGTTAGAGAACTTGTATTTTATTAGTTCAAGTCATATAGGAGAACAGTAAAAAATACTAAAATATAATTATTTTGGAAATTAGGAAAAAAAAGAAGTCTTTTTGAGCTACAGCTGTTTCTAATCACCGGTATTTGAGCACTTGCTTGCAACTGCCAGTGTCTCTGCATTCTTTTAGCATGTTTGAGATGGCTGGTGTATAGCCTTTTTCTGTTATTTTTTTCCCTTTAACCAACAGTGTATTTCTAACAAGAGGTTAAAAATGCATTCAGGTCATTTTTATAAAAGCTATTCTGTGTGCATTTGTATTAGTCTGCTTTGTTGTCTTAATAGCTGCTGATTTGTTTTAAGGATGTGTACAAGAACTGTATTTCCAGAAGAGGGAAGATAGCAGAAGTGCTATGTATGAGGCTATAAAATGTGAGATGGAAGTAATTGCCTTTTACAGCAGGCTTTTGTTAAGGTTCCTTTGCACATCAGTGGAGATGCTACTGATAGGAGAAAGCTGCTAATGCCCATCTGTTTTCTAAAGGAAGAAGTAAAGATTAATCTTTAACCTGCATTTGATCCAGGGCCAGCTGAATCCCGTAAGGAGTTTTCCCTGGATGCAGTGGTGGCTTTGGTCTCAGTTCTTACAGTGGAAGCTGGCTAATGAATGTTGCAGTATTTCTTGGGGCAATATTCTTGGATTGGGTGACTTCAGACATAATAATGTCAACCCTGCTCCCAGCATGGGTATGGTGTGCTTTACTGCAAGGGGATGTCACCTACCTTTTGTCCACCTTAAACATGACCCTGCACATGTGTCACTGACCTGATTTAAGTGTATGTGGTTGCCTTGCAGAAACGGTGCAGCAGTTTTGCCACCCTTGTGGGTGTGATGCTTCCTCCCTGTAGCTGTAGGATGGCCCTGGGGGTGAGAGGAAGGAGAAGCAGGTTTAAAGCAGCTGGGTGACCTCTCCTTGGGGTGTGTTGTGGAATGACTGTCCTGGCATATCAGAGGGCACCAGAGCAGCCAAAAGTTTTGTTGAGAGATAAGAAAGGCATTGCTGGGAGTGTTTGAAGTGGTAAGGAAACAGTCTACTTTTGCTGAAAGGAATGTGGAAGGAGGACATGAATCCAGAAGTCTGCAGGTGAAAATAAGCATTGGCAGAATTGTTACTGAAAGTCTGTTTTTGTAATGCACTAGTTTTGATTCAACTAAAGATCACTGTTCTTCTGGATTTGGGACTCCTCTCATGTGGCTGTTGCGTAGCTGGGGTCAGATGGTCATTCCTGGTCAGTGACAAAATGTAAGGAATGCAAGCTTTTCTGGGAATCTGCAAAAGAGCCACTGCCCTCTTGCTAATAGTGGTATTGCTGAGAATTTGTCATCATTTATTTAATTTGTTCATAATACTACTGAGTCATTCCTGAGATTTAATGAGGTTAAGTGCTTGCCCTGTTTGCTTTTTAGTTCATACATTGTAATTTGGTTAATAAGACCTTACTATTTCATAGGAAATAATCATATGGCACACTTGTTTTTTGTTTTATGGATAATTTTTTAAGGAAGGCTTTTAAATTATTACAAAGAACTGTGTACATTGCATTTTTAAGGCAGTAGAGGAGTTTTTCATGTTTGAAAGGAGCTTCCTTTGAAATAATCTCCCATTTATTTCACCTGCGTTATTCATGGAATAGACACTCTTCAAGGGAAGAGTGGAAGAGTCTGCTATATACTGTCTTTTTCAAATGTCTCCCTTCTAAAATCCAGAAGTTTTTTTCATTCACTGGAGATCATGATACTTGCTTAGCCAACAATTAAATACTTGCTTTGCTGTTACTTTACCACTGGATTAATAAATAAAAGTATTTAACAATCCCTGCATTTTTAGCGTTGCAATCAAATACTCCACTCCGCTTCATTGACTAGAATGTGCGTTGATTTGTATTCTTTTTGGTGAAATATCAGCCATGATGATGATACACCATTTCATACATCAGTAAAGTGAAATATTCGAGGTGGGGTGTTGATGTGTTATGCATATGATGCAGGAGGTTACTCTTCAGTATGTCTCAGTGGTTAAGCATTTATGATAGCCCACACAAAATGAAAAACGGTGTCTGTTCTTGGGAAGCTGTTAGCATTTTGAGGAGAGGAGAAGGCATCATGAAGCTATGACAGTGCTTCTGTCAGTTGCTCCATGCAGCCATGCTTATGGCTGTTAACAGTCCCTGGCTGGTCCAAATTCACATCTAAGTCCAGTATTACAGATTTTCTTCAAAATTACTTTTTCTTTAGAAAAATGTGGGTGGATCAAAATAATAATTTCTTGCAGAAACCTTTGCTTTCTCAGACTTTGGATGGGAGGTGCCACTACATCCAAACCCATTTGGTCAGGAAGGGAGACCTCACAGGCTTGATGTTCAGGGTACTTTCTTGGGGTACAGGTGAGTGATCAGCTTTAAGCCCCTGACATCCCTGACCCAGAACAGCAACTAAGGTTTGCCTGCCCCAGCTGCCAGCCTGATGAAGGAGTGGGACTGCATTCCCATGCATGAGCTCTCACTGTCCTCAGTTTGTGGTTTCTCTAGGTACTTGGGCAGAGCACAACATGCCCAGCAAGAGAGGATAAGTGGGAACAGGAGCACAGCATCCTTGCATCTGAGAGGATGTGCTGACCATGTGCCCCTGTTCAAGTCTTCAGTGCGCAAATAAATATTTTTGTCTACAGAACAGGGTTAGGCAGAGCAGATAAAGATCTTCCTCAGTGTGTGTGTAAGTGTGCACTCAGGTGTATTCCATTTGTTCATGCTTTTGTTTATGGGTCTGTTAACATTCATATCACCTGATACCTATATTTGTTTCAATCTGTGGTAATTCTGTGGTAAAAAAGAAAAGTGCCCAGCTAAGTGTAGTGACTGATTGCCTTTGTAGATAAGCCACTTTTATTTGAGCCTTTCAAAATAAATAATGACCTGGTAATTAAGCAAAGCAAACAGTTTCCATTTCTGAGGCATTCCTTTATTAAACAAACTACCTGTGAACACACATTAATCCTTAAGGATCAATGTCCTTTCTCCTAGTTATTAATATTATACTAGGATGCAGTGGAAACATTACCAACTCTTTCCAGAAAGTCCTCAGTTTGCTCTTCCATAGAGTTTTGGTGATGTAACAAAAGTGTGTTTAGTCAAGGCAGCCTTGTTACCGGTAAATTGTTGGCTATCCTGTTAAAGTCAGAATATTATCTTCAGACTGCATGGCAGTAGTTTTCCTGTTGGAAATTCTGTATCCACATCAGGGAGTAGAATTTGTTTGGCTATCATCCAGACAGTTCCAGCCCAATGGATGATCATAGGGCTGGAGCACCTCTCCTCTGAAGACAGGCTGAGTTCAGGTTGTTCAGCCTGGAGTAGAGAAGGCTCTGGGGCGACCTTATGGCACCTTTCAGTATCTAAAGGTGCTACAAGAGAGCTGGAGAGGGACTTTCTATACGAGCAGGTAGTGATAGGACAAGGTGGGGGGAATGGCTTCAAACTGAAAGAAGGCAGGTTTAGATTAGATATAAGGGAGAAATTCTTCACTGTGAAGGTGGTGAGATACTGCAAGAGGTTGCCAGAGAAATTATGTCTGCCCCATCCCTTGAAGTGTTCAGGGCCAGGTTGGATGGGGCTTTGAGCAACCTGAACAGTGAAAGGCATCCCTGTCCACAGCAGGGACTAGCAGGGACAGGCTAGAACTAGATGATCTTCATGGTCACTTCCAATCCAGGCTCTGATTCTACAGCACTGCCAAGGCTAGCAGGTGATGAGGCTGTGCATGGTAAAATGACCACAGAGGGATGGTTGGGATTTGGAAACCTTCATGGGAAGCATTTAGGATGGGCATGTGTGAAAATTGCCTGTTGGAGGTGCATAGGTTTCTTTCCTCCCAGCTGAGCTTCCAAATCAGGAGGCAGAGATCAGTAAAAGTTGCTAGCTGGGATATGAGGCGTGTCCATTTTCCAGTACCATCAGCCTTTCAGTCTTCAGCATACACAGTCTTTGACAAGAAAACACATGGGTTCATGAAGCCACATATTTTATTGGCTAAAGAGTAAAATATTTTTTTTCAGGAAAAAAAGTAAATCTTAGTGATTTAGTATCTTTGAAAAGAGATGATGTATTTTGGAGCTTTTTTCAGCTATCTTGATATGTGCTATGAACATATGCATTATGTTTTACTCTGTTACAGATTTTTTGATACAAAGGAGTTGTATTGCAAGCATTATGGTTGTTAATTTAAAAAATGCCCCAAGGCTATTATATATTTGAATTTTAACTTATAAATTAGATAGCCAGATTTAAGTAATTTGTTTTCACAGCTGCAGACTGTCCCCATGGTAAGCTGCAAAATGTATAATGTTCTATACTATGCCCATCTAATTTTGGAAAATGTATGTGATATGAAGCTGGGTGCTACACTAAAATAAAAGCATCCAATGAGTTCAAATTGCCTTTGCTTTTGTGGTTTATTTAGGATGTTGATGGTACAGATCTGCCAGGAGACCAGAAGCTGTGACACCCAGTGGAAAAAATACTATGTTGAAATGGCTGACCTTCAGCTTTGAAAGATGGAATCACTTACATTGGAATTGTGTGTACACGATAGAGAGAGAGAGACTTAATTAAAGTGAAATCATATTTCCTTAGGCTCCAGTTAAGTCAAAACTTCATCTTTGCTTTGTGAGGCCTTTCTTTGTCAGAATTCAGACATAACTCCCTGATTTAGCCCAAAGAGGGACACTCTTTCACCAGTGTGAAGGAAAAACCATTCCCAGCCTCCAAGAGTCCCTTAGTCGGAGGGTGGCCAGGCAGGACCTGGAAGAGGACTCCAGCTGTTCCAGCCAGCATCTCTGTGATCAGTGGGTTTGGCCCCTTGTCAGCTGTGAGAGCTGAAATTAAGCTGGGAAAAAGGAAGCCATTTGAATCGCTGGCCTTTGTGGGCAGGGAGCCAGAGGGTACAGCATATTCTGCTCTTTAACTAGTGTGATTTTTAAGAATTATGTCACAGCTATTCAAAGAGCAGAGCTTTAAAAGAGGAAATAATGAGTGATAAATTAATTCTTCCAGCATTAAGCCATGACAAGGGATGTTTTATTGGCCTAAAAGTATGTCTCTGGTGCACGTGAGGCAGAAGGCCAAGGCGTTAAAAACTTGTAAATATCCTGTGGGGAACTATTCTCCATCAGCAGTGGGATGGATTTAGATGGCTCCTCCATACTTAGTTTTTACAATTAGATGGTACTCTGGGGTGCCTTCATGCAAATCTAGATTGGCTCTCCTTATTTAAATTCATGGTTCCAATAATCTTTCTTAAAAATTAAAAATACATCTTCCTGCTCCAGAGAAAAGTTCTTAGTTGAAATGGGAAAGAAAAGAAATAGGAGAAGCTTCAAAAGCCGTTCTTAATCTGTTTTTTAAGGTAGTGCTGCTTTACAAGTGTGCCTGCTTCAGTGGGATGTTTACATGGATTTTGCAGTAAAGCAGAATAAAGGAAAATTAACAAAGAAATGGAATCCCTAGGTATCTCTAGCCCATAGCCAAATCAGAGCTCCTTCACCTCTTGGTGTCGTTGCTCCTCCTGTTTTACAGTGCCCTCAAATGCACCTTGGAGCAGGAGGCCTTGGGGATGTGAGCTCTACTTGCAGCAGACTCTCTTATCCTCAATATTGCCTCAGTACCCACTGTTTTGGGCACACATCTAGAAGGAGTGGCATTAGCTGTGTTCCAAATGGGTTAGTCCAGTAGTCCCCCTACTACATGCTGAATCAGTATTTCCAGTTAAATCCTGGATTGGTTTATGTTTATTGATTGTTAACTTAAATTACACGAGACAAGAAAAATATCTTATCTGAGGACATTTTGAAGATGCTTTATGCATCAAAAATGCGATGGGCTAGACAAGACTAAGGCTATATATTGCATCTAGTCTGGTTTTTGTGGGAGGGAGAGAGGATGGGAGGGAGAGGGGGAGATTGCTTCCTTAGCCTAGGCTGGTCCCACAAGAAATGTTATCTTTTTACATGCCGTCCTTGGTTCACGTAGAGAGCTCATCAGTGTGCTGTGGTTTTCAGCAAAACATGGGTATAACAGCTGGCAGATGTGCAGGTAATGCCTCACTGCCACACACCCTCCAGCAGGACCTCATTGCCCTCCAGAGATGAGCAGGAGCAGAGCAGGATAACATGTCAGCCCTGTGACAGCAAACAGCATCCAGAGCCCAGCGAGGAGGAAGGAGGAGAAGGAGGCAGTGTGCCAGCTCTGGCAGGACCACAATGGAGAAAAAATGTGACCCTGGGAAAGTAATCATGCTCCTGAGGTGGCAGGGAAGACAGTGTGCCTCTGCCACTTTGCTCTGTGCCCACACGAAAGGATAACATGCTTAAGAATGCTCTGCTGGACTACTCGCTGCCAGGATGCTTGGAGTAGGGCTGCCACTTGATACATGAGTTACTCCCTTCCAAGGTCACTTCAGGAATTCAGTAGTTTGTGCTGCCTGTCACAGGTTTAGGTTGTGTTAAGGCAGTGATAGCGGTGTTGAGCAGACCAATACAGAGCACGCATTGTTTACTGCAGTTTTCACACTCTTATCTGAGAGGAAAAGGCCAGCACATGATCTCACCTGGATTTGTTTTCCAGCCTCGTGCTGTTTGTAAAGGACACTGTATACTTGGTCAGAAATAATGGCTTCCTGTTTCATTAATGAGTTCTTACAGCAATTTCTCTTCAGAGTAATCACCTTGGGTGAAGGAGGTGTGTACTTCCAAAAGCAATTGGTCATCCCAGTGGGTTATACTGGGGGCACCATTCTCCACCAACAGACAAAGCACTCCTTTTTGGGTGTCTCAGTTTGGATGCTAGAGAAACCAGTGCTGCCAGAATCATCAGTCACCTGAAGCTATCAGTCTAAATGTCTCCTGGGATTAAAAAAACCCTCCTTGGGAAAGGTATGTTTCCAGCATGTAGTACCATACCACCTAGGGAGGAAAAAAAAAAAAGTTGTTGCTTTGATTGCTCTCCAAATATCTGGTTGTATTACTCAGAAGCTGCCTCTTCAGGGCTGCACTTTCTGAATTTGTTGCTGCAAAAATCCTCAGGAACTTTGATTCAAACATCCCAGGACTTTTGATATCCCAGACTTTTAGGGGCTCTGATTTGGAACTGACCTTCCTGTTTCAGTAGAAACTGTTTACTC
This sequence comes from Hypocryptadius cinnamomeus, assembly GCA_013400635.1. NCBI lineage: Eukaryota > Metazoa > Chordata > Aves > Passeriformes > Zosteropidae > Hypocryptadius > Hypocryptadius cinnamomeus. The sequence continues at coordinate 48,316 of VYZP01055467.1, forward strand.
CTATCACTCACCCAATCACTCATATTAGAGAAACTAGTAACACACATGCATTGATTTGTACAGCCTTTTGAACTGCTGCTGCAGGTGTGTCATGCCTCAATTAGAGCTGGCCATGAAGTGCACTTGGAGCAATGTCAGAGTGAGAGCAAACAAGTTATGGGTGTTTGGGTCAAGTGTGGCAGACTCCAGGGCTAGTGCTGGACTGCAGGGGCTGAGATGGAGGCAGGCCAGCAGCATCTTCCTCCTGTTCTGAATTTTACCACAATAGGTAAACTCTAATTTGAGGAAGAAAAATGCAGTTTAATTTCCCCCACCTTAGTTATAAATCTAAATTCATATTTTAATGAGTTGGATCCTCAGCTGTACTTCATTATTCTTTTCTCTAGTTTGATTCATTGCCTTGTTTTCTAGATTTGGCACTTGCTTGGTTTAGCACAAACTGGGAAGGCTGAGGAAAGCACAGGTGCTTACTGGCTGGTCCTGCTTTCAGCCATAGCCTGGGGGACTCATCTTGCTTTTCTTCTCCTGTGCAAATGTGTGGTTGGGTTTATGGCTTTGCTCTGATTTAGTTGACTCTGGAAGTGGCTTTGGCTGCAGGTGATGAAGCAAGGGCCCTCTGTGACACATCTTCTGGATGGACATGGTCTTATTGTAGACTTGGAACTCTGCAAGCTGAATATTGAAATGGTCAGTGGAAACCTGCACACAGCTCCAAGTGAGCACAGAAACCTAAGAGTGCATGACAAAGTTTGGGAAAAGTTACAGAAATATTGGTATTTGAGACTAATAGCAACACTAGCACAGGACACACAGGGCTATAGCTCCAGGTTGGCCCATCTCATTCAAGATGTCACTCTGACATTATGCAGTGCTAAAAAGTGTTAATTTAGAGGAAAAAGGAAGAGCCCTAAAGTTGTCAAAACCAATTCAGTAAATAAGAGTTTGGGTGACTTCTGCCTTGGCTGACATGCTGGTGTTTCTTCTGGCATCCCTGGAGCCTGAAGCATGTGCTCAAGGCCAGCCTCTGCTTCACTTCTGACCACAGTCATTTCTCCCTGCCTTAAGCTGAAATACCTGTAATGCACACTCAGCAGTATAAGATCTGTACAGACATATTTACAGAAGTTTCTGCCTTACTTTTCCTTTTGCAGTTCATTATTTGATACATACTTTTTTAATCTTCTCCTGTGTTATTTTTCTCCAGTATAGACAGAGGAATTCCCATCTGTTCAGCCTGTCTTCTTCCAGACATTTCTTCATCTCTAGTTGGTTTTGTTGCTTCTCTCCTTTTTTGTAGTAGTAGTAGTAAGGTAGCCAAATTGAAGCCAGTTTGTTGTCATCTCATTTCTAAAGCAATGACTCTGTAAAATACAGCATCATGACACCCAGGAGTTTATAGTTCTTATTTTCTTTTTTCCCCATTATCTGGCAGCCCTGCAAACATCAGCTGGCATCCTGGAATGGTGGGATCATACTAATAAATTGAGAATTTTTAAACAACACTATACAAGTTTGTAAGAGACAGTGTGAATCTCTGTCTCTCACTCTTTTTGCAGGGTTTGCATCAAACCTGAAGCATCATTTTAAAATAATAATATTTTTGTAAACCATCAGATGCACGTGTGAGCCACCCTACCCCATAGCACATACATTCTGTAACTGCATTTTTCAGACAGCTGCATTGAAAATTTTCTGCGAGAGCTGGAGAGGCAGGCCTTAGCTGACTGAAAGCCTGTGTCTTCCTGAAAAACAGTGCTAATAAAAGGTGTCTCTTCAGAAGGATAAAAACTGTCCTCTGACTTTGTGCTCTTTGATTTCCATTCCCTCGGGTGACAGCATCACTGTGTGCATCTCCTGAGAAGGTGAATCTCAAGCTCACAGGTTGCTCTGGAATTTATGGTAGTGGTGACTCTGAGCATGGGCTTGGGAAGCTCCCAAGGAGAAGGACCCTCTTGCAGGTACATTTTGAGGTGTCTCATTAGCAGACATCTTCTTAGTCTCAGGAAGAAGAAGTGAGATCAAAGGCAGGAGAGGAGTGAGATAACAAAATCAGTTCTAATAAAAGTAATGGATGTCTCAATTTTTACTTCCCTTAAACAGGAGTATTTATTGCTCCTCTTTGAATTTCGCAAAGCCTTTTGAGAGTTGCACTCATTTTTGTGCTCAGACATCACTGCACATTTTGCCTTATGCAGCTGTCTTTTATCATTAGGGAAGAAGTAATAATTCAGGCCTCAAATTTAGCTTTTGTCTAAAAGAAATGAGGTTGATATATGCACTGCCTACACAACAGGATACCATATAATCCCCTCATCTGTTAGAAGGGCACAAGTTATTTATGTTAATCCTCAACCTAGATGTATGTGTTTGAAGCTGTTACTTTCTGACAGTAGTTTTATTATGCATCTTTTACTGCAGTGGGAAGTGGGTGACACAGGGGAGACGTGAACTTGTTTGCTGTATATATAGGTTTGCTGTAGGCAAGTGTTTTAGGTTTAAAGCAGTTACTGTGCAGGTCAAGGGTAGCCACACTACTCAGAGAGACTGGTCTTTTTTCGTTGTCTGGGTGGAATAAATTGCAAAGTCGATACACATCACGAAGTGGCAAAACTAGATGAAATTCTCGATGTTCTTTAGGAGTGTAGGAAATTAGTAGGAAAAACAATTTTATCTAAAAGAGGTTTGATTTTCGCTTTCCCTGTGTCATGTTGGCCAAGGAGTGACAAGCCTCAGTGAATGGTATTTATGAATCCAGATTTCAAAACCATGAAATGAGCTTAAAAACAGTAACATCTAAAAATTAAATGGGAGGTTTGCTTAATGTGACTTCTGGCCCCTGAATTTTTACTCAGGGCCCCTTTTTAATTCTTGACCACAGATTTTTCTGAATTAAAGCTAAGCTTACTTTTTTTTAAATCCCTTGCTTCCAACAGCTGGAGCTTTAAGAAATACAGTCAATACTGGGAGAGAGCAAATAGGCAGCAGTGCTGTTCAGCTGTTGATACTCATGCAACAGCACTGCTCCATCCTAAAGCATTGTATTCAGTGTATGAGTAATGGCCTAAAGGTCCTTCTACTAGAGGAGGGCTCAGTAACTGTGACTTCCAATAACCCGTTGCAAAGGACTAAACCTGTGTGTCCTGGACTTTCTTCTAGGACCAAGGCTTACCTTCTCAGAGGAGACTGCCAGAATGTTTGGGACTGTTAGGTGCCCAGTGGCAGGACTAGAGGCAATGGGCACAAACTGAAGCACAGGAGGTTCCCTCTGAACATCAGAAACACTTTTTCATTATGCGGGTAACACAGGTTGCCCAGACAGGTTTGTAGAGATTCCCTTCTTGATAATATTCAAAAGCCATTTGGACGTGGGTCTGGACAGCCAGGTCTAGGTGGCCCTGCTTGAGGGGATTTCCAGAGATCCCTTCCAAGCTCAACCAGTGTGTGATTCTGTGATAAAATAACATTGTCCCATTAGAAATGGGAGCATCCCATCTGCACTGACCACCATAGCCAGCTTTAAAAAAGAAATTATAAGACATTCCTTGCTATATTTTGTTTATGATTTGTAGTCTGCATGTATCTCATGTTTAGGCAGCAGCTGATGATAATTATTTAGCTGAGTGTTTCTCCAGGGATATTTAATGAAACTGAGTTCTTGTTTCTGTGCCCTGGAGAGGCAGGAGAGCAGTGATTTTCCTTGAGGCAAACAGGATTGGCCTCAGCACATAACCCACTTTTTTGAGGACTGTAATTTTTCAGAGAGACTGAATTATTTAATCAGCAGTGACCTAATAACATATATGTGGCAGGTGCAACAGGGCTCAGTGAACTAATGAAGTATGGATGGCCCTGGCTCAAGAGTAGGGGGGATGAATCGGGAAGCTAATATGGGATGAGCCAGCCAAAGAGATTATTCTCTTGCACAGGCAATGGGGAGAGCTCCACAAAGCTGTCTGAAATCCTGCCTTCCTAGAAATCCACTCCTTTAAGCTTGTGGACTGGATTCTTTAGCCCCCAAAGAGAGACAGGATGCCTTTTCCTTTATCTGTAACCAGCTGACAAGGAAATAGAGGCCTGGACTTTATTCAACATTAGCATGAAGACAATTGGGAAACCTGAACTGGTGGGACTGACTGGGGGCAGGTGCTGAGCATTGCCAGCCAATGTCCCACACAGTGGGACATGCAGCAGGGGCCCCTGGCAGGAAGCTGCTAGTAATTGTAGGTATTCATGGGGTAGGTTACAGTTTTATTAATAAAATATTATCCTGAGGAAATAATCTGTTTAATTATGAGAGGAAAAAGTGTTTGAGGCTGTCTTTGCTGTCATGGTGTTTGATTCTTTGCCACTGACACTGCAGATGAGAGTCTGGCTCTCAGATGCCTGCATCCAGAAAGGAAAGATAGTCCAGGCATTAGGGCATGAGCCATGTAAATCTAGATTCAGATCCTTTTCTGTGGTCTGGGGAAGCCGTCAGAGGTGGAGTTAACCTTCCTTGGTTCCACCTGGTTAGGAATGAAAGCTCTGGTGACTAGTTGCCTGGGCTCCCTCTGCACTAAGGAGAGAAGAGCACTTCTGTAGGGCAGGCTCCTGTTCCTGCAGGGCAGGCTCCTGCACGGGGGGGCTGCCAGCACCTCACTGTGGCCTGTCCCTCTTGTGTCTCAAACCACCTTGCAGCAGCACTGCTCTCCTGCCTTCCCAGCCCTGCATGGCTCCTTCCTGCCATGGCAATGCCCTGTGAGCCCTGCTGCCTCCCCGACCAGGGGAGAAAAACGAGCTAACACCAACCTGGCAAAAAACACGTCGTCTTACCCCAAACTAATTCCTTCCCTTGGCTTGTGACGAGGCCATTGGTGCAGCTGGGGCTGAGGGAAGGATCAGCAGCCAAGCCAAGGAGTCTGTGCCGTTCCCATGTCTACACTCAGTAGCCAAATACCTTCTACTGCAAGCAAGGCCATTATCTGTGATGGACTCGTGGAAGAGAATTAAGGCTATTTGAGGAAGTAAGGGCAGAGCCAAGTCCTTACCCAGCGCTGCAGAGGGATTTAGAGCAGCCGGGTGTGGAGGAGCCGTTCCTCTCGGCACTGGTGACACAGCGTGGTGTCACCTCAGGGTGGCACCGTGACTCATCGGCTCAGCTGGGCCCTGCACGCTCCTAATCCGTCCCAGTCTCTTTGTCACATCCAGTTGCTTTGAAAGTTTGAGAAAGTTTTCTTTACTCTTGATTCTTCATTTTTGCACAGCTCACTCCATCTGGGCCTGAAAGTCAAAGCACTGAAATATTGCAATAACAGCTGTGCTTGCAAGCCTCCTATCCCAGCTGATAATTAAATGCAGAATGTCTCAAGAAAAACTCATATCTAGAGAAGACAAGCCCATCTTTAAAAAAAAAAAACAAAACAACTGAAATAAACATCTGAATCTGCAGGTGATTGTGCAAATTAAAGCTGCTCTCCCCTTCTCAGGTTAAAGATTTAGCTGAGGTCATGAAGGACCTCTCCTATTGTTTAAAGCTGCTGGTGCATAAACTCATAGTTGTGTTAAGCAGCTATTGGCAGGGACACAAAGTGTCCACAGCCACAGCCATCACTCCAAACATCTACTGTTTGGATGGATGGATTCTCTGCAGGCTCTGCCTGAGCTTGTTAGCTTGCCCTGTACCTTCCCAGCCTGGCAGCCAGTGCAGGGGCATGGATCAGGCCCCAAGCTACAGGGAAAGGTCATTTACTCAAGGCTGGCTGAGGGCAGGGCCTCACCTGGAGCCAGCTGGCCTCAGCCAAGGTAGAATTGATGATGCCTGCATGTTAGTGGTAAGAAAAGATCCACTTGATTCTAGATTATGTCTATCATGTATCTCTCCGGCTCGCTTAGGGAGCTGAGCAAAATGTGATCAGATTAGAGCAGCTGACCTGAAAAAAATGTTTATTTTTCCTTTGTTCAGCTGAGGCTTTTTCTGGGTTTAATTTGCTCACAGACTGCAGTACAGAGAGCAATACCTGCATATCCCGAGACTGGGCTAGCACAGTGCAGTGCTCCCAGCAGTGGCAGGGGGGACATAAGCAGCACTTGCCTTGGGTGCATCTCGTCTGAAAAATATCTGTGTCCTATCCCTGGTTTCCATGGTCTGTCGGGGGACAGCTCTAAAAGCTGGAAATGGCCTGGGATTCCTCTGGTGAAAGACCACCTAGTTTTCTCAATGCTGACATTTCAGAGTTTCAGTTGAAAAGCAGCAGCCTGGGTGTGAGCAGTTTGGGGTCCAGGTGAGAGATCAGGCTGCCAGGGGCACCCAGCACCCCCAGGACAGCTCTCCAGGCAGCATCTGCCAGGCTGGAAGTTATCCAGTGCCCACCCTGGTGCATACAGGCAGAGCTGCCATGTGGAAGTGCTCCAGCTTCTCATGTATATGCAATAAAGACACCAGAGCATTTTCATCAAGAGGTCTTTCTGTTCCTTCAGTCTATAAAATCTTGATCTGTTAATTTTTGGACAATATTTACTCCTTCAGGCTTATATGGGTGGGAAGAGGATGGTTTGATGGGAAGAATGGCCAGTGATTGTTCCCAGGGGCAGGAAGGGCATTTTGAAGGACGTGCTGTACATCAGCACTTTTGTGGAAGGTACACACACTTGAACTCTTGGAGAAGTGTGCTTCATAAATCAAGGAAAAGCTTTCCTGAAAATAGAAGGTTGGAGCAAACAGGGGAGGTGATGGGTAAACACTTGTGTAGTTCATGGCTGCCTCATTCTTCACAGAATTAGCTGTTTAACACAGCATTGAAATGTTCTGCAGGAGTTAAAAGGAGACATATCTAGCCTTTGTATTTGTGAAATTAATTTTGAAAACTGTGGATCAAGTTCAAACTGCCATTGGGTAGGTCTACAGAAGTCTTGAAACCACAGTTTTGAGAGAGGCAATTAACTCCTTAACCTCAAGATGTGCATTGACATGCAGCATTGTTAAGGGTTCCCTCACTAATCACATCTGTGGCCTTTAATCAGCTGACACATGCATTCCTCGACTCCAGACAGCTCCTCAGACAGCCAAAAGTAACGACCCTCCTCTAAAGCAACCTCTGCAACACGTCCTTAATTCTTTCCATATTGCACATATTTTCTTAATATACAAAGCTGTGGTATACTGACTTTGTGGGGGCAGCGTAAAATTAGTATATAAACAAATAATATGGAATCTGCTTATTTTATTACTCTGGTTGCATTTTATTTATTAAAAACCCTTCTTTTTTTCCCCCACATTTTTTTCTTCACTTCAGTGAGCTAGCTGACAAATTCCCCAGCTCTTATGCTTGATCTTTGCAGAACTTAGGGGATTTGTTGGAAAATTTAGTTTGAATTTACAAACTTCTTGAGGAAGAGGGCTAAATTCCCTTTCAATGATGAGCTCTAGATGACGGGAGACTTCAGCAGGAACTTCATTAAAATAATTATCACCTCCACTAACTTCCCCTTTTGAGTGAGGCTCCAAGATGTCAGGTGTCTCCTGACCTGAAATAGTTCCACCTCCCAATGCTGAGCTTCTGGTTGTCCTGGCTCCCATAGGGAAAGGTGGTCCATGGGTTGCCATTGCTGTTCCAGTTGCCTTTCCATGTAAAGTTTGCCCAGATGAGGCTTTTGCTGCAGTTGGTAAATGGTGTTAACCAGCACTGCAAGGTCTGGGTCCTGGGACTGGAGAATGATGGGCATTTCTCAAGGTAAACGTGGGGATTTAGTTGAGAAGTAGCTTTTGCCACAAATGTTAGCCTGGCTTTCAGCACTGATGGTGTGATTGGTGTGTAATGTCAGCTGAAGAGGCCAAAACTCTCTAGGGAAAACAAAAAAAAGAGGCCAAATGAGCTTGAATGAGAAATATGCTGCATGCTGGTTAATCCTCCTTGATGTAGTGCTGAAAAGCTCCATTTTGTTTCCACATTTAAATAAAAGACAATTGATGCAATTTCTTCCAAAAGATGCAAATCACGACTAATTTAAAACATTTAAAAGTCCTCAATAGATAAAGCTAGTTATAATTTCAAAATAAAATTTTCAAGAAGTAAATATATTAGGTCATTCCCAGAGTGGTCTGTAACCTTAGCTCTTTACAGTTAGCCTGTTCACTATGAGGTACCTTAAAGGGACTTGAATGTGAGAGCCTTTAAAAATTGAAGGATTTTTTTGTCTTGTCTGATGACAAATATGGAGGGTGAAGTCAGGGTTTTATGAGCTTCAGCAAGCTCATGGCTATTTATTTTCCCTCAGCCTGTCATCACATCCCTATCTTGTCCCACCACCTGCCCCCAGCCCCTTGTTGCTTTTGATTTGGATATCTCTGAAGGTCACTGGAGGTTTTAAAAAGCTCTATTTTACCAGTCATGCCTATTGAAAGGGTGCTCAGGTTTCATTTTCCTCTCATTCTTGATGCTCCTCTCTGACATTATTTTCCATTTTCCTCAGCTTGCACAATTAAATGGGCCACTGCCACCTCCCAGTTCCCCTGCCTATTTCCTGGTGGTCCTGATGAACTGTCAGTAGTTACCTGTGCAGGCTGTAGGTACACAGGGCAGGGTTTGCTGACTCAAGGCATTCCATCATTTTTCCTTATTAGAGTAATAGATCCATAGGGAGACTCCACTTTTTGCCATAGAACTCATTTCAACTGAAAACTTAGGAAGCCTTGCTGGGAAGGGAAGGGAAGGGAAGGGAAGGGAAGGGAAGGGCCACTGACAGCAGTGGTTCTCTGCAATTCTCTACATTCCTGGTTTTTTCCTCTGACTTTAACGACCCTGCCTGATGACCCTGGCATCATTTCTCATGGTCCTTACTTTTTCTTCCCATCAAAGACTACTCTTCCCAATATTATCATCACTTCCTGGAAACTGGTTGGGTATTTTGAGTGCTTGGGGAGCAAAGCTAAGCTGACCCCTTCTAATTTTCTTTTTCAATAGGACTCCCTTCCCAAAGAGAGGAATAAACCCTAAAATAGGGTTATGAAAATAACTATGCCAACAGCTTCTGTGGTCTTTAAAAACACATACCCATTTCTACAAATTTCCATCTTAACAGGGGTCACCAGCTTCTCTAAATCCAAGTTGATGGTTTGAAATAAAAAAAATTATACTCTCTGGAGGATATTTACATGTACACTTCCCAGATCAACCAGTTTTCCAGAAGCATCGCTGCTGGAATAAAGCCCTAAAGCAGACTCCGTGCCAGGCAGATGGGGGCAGATAGCAGCAGGTACTTGAGCAGGGAGAGCAGACTGGTTTGGTGGCAAAGGGGATACCAGGGAAAGAGCAAGGAGTTTTTAAGGTCTGAACAGAGGGGATATGGGAACAAAGAGGGTCTGCAGTAAACTTTCTTGCAAGTCTGTGTTATCCAGTGAGCAGCTTTATCTGTGAAGGTTAAGCCCTGGTATAAGCACATGAAAACATTGAGGATGCACCAAGAAATAGCTGTTTAGCCATTCAACCTGTTGTGTTTGGTTGAAGGGATTTGCTGCACTGCCATGACCTGGTATGGTAAATTTAGCACTGGCTTGTGCTTTTACCATACTGAGGTTTTCACATGTCCTTGGTGGCTCCTGTTCTCAGTCAGAGCATACCTGCATACAGCACAGACAAGTGATAATGCCACAGACAGACAAATTTTTCTCATCACATGACCTGCTCTGGGCTTTCTGTCACTGTAGTACGCAGCAGACCTAAAGGTGAACCAAGCTCTATCCCCTCTGCTTCACCAGCTGTGGAACTGGGGCTCCCAGAGGCTGCACCAGCCAAGTGCAGGTCACGTCTCAGTGGGTGGTGAGCCCTTGCTGCATAACTCTCTCAGCACCAGTGACCCCAGGCAAGAGGTGGCTGGTCACCCTGGATGGAGACAGGTACCCAGGGCAGTCTGCCAAGGGACAGGGGTAGCTGCTGGCACAGAGGATGGAGATGGCCTCCCCTACCTTCTGCTCTGGCCAGTCTTCTCTGGACAGAAAGCACTTGTTTGTAAGGAAATTAGAGATATTTATAAGTTAGAAACTATATTGACTATGTAATTCCTTGCTGGAAGAGATAGTTTGGCAAGATAAACACAACCAACATAATTGGGTCCAATTTCTTTAAACACACTGCCCTGTATAATGAGAATAACTGAGGCCTTTTGCTGCCAGGTTGTTGAGTCACAAATGTGAAAGAAAGAAACCCAAAACAAACAAATTACTGAGGGGTTTGAGCTGGCTACTTTGGATCTATTTTTAAGCAAGACTTCAGCTGTAAGAATCTTGAGATTTAAGATTCTGCCTGTACCCTATCTAAATAGCAGTTGGCATCCCAGTGAAGTTCAGTGTTCAAAATTCAAGAAATTGCTTTGGTTTGGACTCATCTGTAGATATATTGTCAGCAATTGTTGATTTTTTGCAACACCCACAGCATCTGCATTTGTGTAAAGCACGTGAGCTCGTGTTGGCCTTAAGTAAACATGGCAGCTATAGCAGCCAAGTGCTGTTCACAGCGTCAGCTCAGATAAACCTCTCTTTCTTCCTCGAGGGCAGCCCCATTTCCTAAAAGTGCAAACCCACACAGTTTGCATGGGAGTGTGAAACACAAACTGCTGCACTGTAGCTGAAACACGCTCCCCTGACCCTCCGCTGCTTCTCGGCTCCTTCAGCAGAGAAGGAGGGTGGCTTTGAACTGTCTCATCTGAACAGCTCAGGGCTGTTTTTTGAGCAAAACCTGACAGATTTGTGAATATCCACAGAGATGCTCAGATATGACCCTAAGTGAGATTTCCTCACTTTTATAGACTCAGAGATGAAGGCAAAAACCATCCAGCCCATCCCTCTGCCATCACAGGTTTGTTTTCACTGTATTTCCTACAGCAAACATTGCATGAGTTGTCCTAGTTTAAGTCAAGGTGAAACTTGCCTACCCACATAAAGAAATGTTGCTTTTTTTCACAGCAAAATGGCAGTCTTGCTTTGCAGTGCCAACACAGATGTCACTCACCACTGGCAGCTCACACTGAGCGGCTGCAGCCTGAGGAGCCCATTCTTCAGACACAGAAGGCAGCTCTGAATCCATCCAACTATTTATTGTAATAAAGCTTTGAATGCAATAAAGCTTCATCTCTTGATCTGGGAGCACTTCAGATGGTGAAAAGGACAACAGACATGCAGACAATCCCCTCATGGCTGAAGCCCCCTCTCTGTCCCTTAAGGCTGTAGCAGCAGGGTATCTCACTGCTCCTGAGGAGGTTTTTATTTCATCTGGGAGCAGAAGTAGGTTCCATGCAGCCACCAAAGCATCCATGGGAGCAGGTGGCCGGACTGCAGCAGCCTGGCTCCTTGCACCCACCAAGTTCCAACAATCAGTCTTTGGTTTGTAGCTATTTAAAGGCAGACAGGAGTAAAATAGATTTGAAAACAAGTTACAATTTTTTACCCTGTTCCTTGCTGTGGCTCACTGCACATCTGTACAAATATGGGCTTGAGGGGGTCTGGGCCCACAAAGACCCTCTGGCCTCACTTGTGGGCCTATCTTTGGGTGACACATAGCAAAACCAAGCTTGTAAATGTTCCAGGGCACTTTTCCTGGCCTCTGTCATGTGCCACAGGGCACTCCTGCAGCCATGACTAGGGGCACTGCTGTATGCTGACAATGCACTCACACTCCCATAGGATCATTCACTCTTTCTGAAGATTTGAAACCATGAAGAATACTATTTATTGATTATCTTTTATCAGCAGGCAGCAGGGGCACATAGTGGGAGTGAGACAGAGGTCTGGATTCCGCCCTTCTCCTCCAGCACCCCATGGTCAGGTGCCCCATGGAGACCTCTCCTACAGCAGGAAGCCAAGGATAAGGGGAACTGGAGCTTACTTCTGTCAGGAAGCATTTGCAGAGCTCAGACTGACATACTGAGGCAAACAGCAAACGCTCCCGGACCACATAAATAAGCCGTCACTTTGAGCGAGTTTGTAACTGAAAAGCAAGCAGATTGGAAAATTATCTAAAAATAGTGGAGCAAAGATTAGCAGCACAAGAATCAGCTCAGAAGCATCAGGACACTCCTGGGCTTATTCAAATCACAAGTTCTTAAAGGAGGATTGCAAAGATGTTGAAAATACACAGACAGCTCTACACGTTACTTGGGTTTGCCTGAACTCCAGGAGAGCACAACGTTCCTGGCAGGGCACAGCAGATACCTGGGAAGTCTTAGCATTTTTAATGAGGGTTATGGAGAATTTTATTATCATAGAAAGGAATATAATAATTTTCTCAATAAAAAAAGCTCCTTAGTCAGTAACCACTGTCTAGCACTTGGAGGCAATTCAGCCATCTTTAGCTGTCATTTCAGAAAACACATGGCAAGAACAAGATCAAATTCATATTGCCTTTCATATCAGGAAAATTTCACATTAATCATAGGTTTGTCTTTATAATGTGTGTCTTGGAGTAAAATAATTTGAGCTATGTGGAGTTTTATGAGATATTTTAGAGGGGAGAGTCTGCAGAAATTTCTGACCAACTCCTCTTTTTACCTTCCTCTCTTCACCTTCTTCTCTTCAGACCTCATTAAGAATTTCACAGTGTTCCAGTTTGTTTCAGTTGCACTTGCATTTTCTCCCACCTTTCTGCAATCCTGTTTGGTTTGGTTTTGTTTTGGAATCATTATCCATTAAGTATTTATTACTTTCTTGAACCAGCATGGCTCATGAATGCATATTTCCTTTCCCTTATTTTTCCTACTTTTTATAGTGTATTCATTAAAACTTGCATTCCTTGTTGAGGGAGTACAAAACCAACCTATAATACTAATTGCTGTTGCAGGATCTTGATAGCAGAGCTGCCTTTGTTTTCTCCCAAGCTGACACCTCTCTTGCAGTTCTCTTTTGAGTCCTCACCATGGTAGCCTGGAGCAATGAGCTTGCCATGAGATCCTTCAGAAGCTTTCCCCCTACAGCTATAGAGGTGACTCAGTTGCCCAGACACTGCTGTGGTCTGATCTCTCTCTGGTCAATAAGGGCTTGGTGATGGATGAGCTGAACCAGAAGCTACCTGCTACAGGAGGGGAGAGCCTGTTCTCCTCCATCCTGGATTCCCTCTATGCCCTTCTCCAGACTCCAGTCTGCACTACCCACTCCCCACCTCCCTGACTCTCCTTGCACCAGCTCTGGCACGTGTCTGATTGTAAGATAAGCCAATTTGGACCAGTAAAACAGCAGACCTGTGAGTTAGTCATTCAGCTTGAGGTGCCTTGTGGAACTATAATCTCCAGCTAAAATAACATCTGCTCGTTAAGCTGTATCTGGACACAGTTTGCACCATAACAAGAAGGAGTATACAACCTTTCATTTCTTAAAATTTGAATCATAAGTCCTGGAGAGGATGGAAAAACATGTCAGCAGTGGATATGAAATGGCTACTAGATTATATGACCACTAAAAGCCAACTTTTATGTCATTTCTCATGAGGTGGCATTTCAGTGGGCAAGCTTGGGCAGCTACACCAAAACTACCCACTCCCGTCAGCAACACAGCTACTTCTCCTATTGGTTTGCCCTGCAGCTTCGGATGGGTCATCCCTTTTAGACCCTCTATGTCTCCAGCTGTGAAGCTGTTACCTGCTGTGCACCAGGATGGTCCGTAGGCTCTACAGCAGGCTGGGAACAACAGAGGTGGCAAATTTTTAAAAGGGAGATGTTGTAGTTCTTTCTCTTTTTTGAGTTGTTCCCATTGTCTCATGCACACCCTTAGTTCCCAGGAGAAAAATGTCCTGAGCTCTGGCAGTAATTACTAAGAGCACAGCAGATAAGCAGTTTCAGTAAGCTGAGCAGGGATCACAGGGCAAAGTGTGTACCTGGGAAGTTACAGAACTACTTTTGTAAAGCGCTTTAAAGATGAAGCATGCTTCTTCATCATGTGTTCTCATTATTATGACCAGTCTTTCTATCTACAAAGGAGCAATGGCACCTGCCAGGGCTTGCTATTGCTCTCCCTGTGTCACTGTCAAAGTAGGGGGAGTCAGTTTAGAGAGGCTGTGCTGGCAGCCGGAGCTGGGTGTGCTGCTCTGGCTGCACCATGCTGTGCTGGGAGAGCCTTCTGTACCTCTGTTTAAATGGGGACAATAGTTACCTACAGCTTGTCTCCTCGGTGCTGTGAGACCGGACTCATTAGCACTGGCAAAGTACACAGCCACCTGGATAAAAGGGACAGATAAGCGCTCGGTTTCGGCATTTGAAGACCCAGATCAAAGAACCAAGGGCAGCCTTGATTTACCACTGGAGGTACACCTGCAAGAAATGTCCAATTAGAAATCAAGCAATAAAACCACTGACAGTAAAAACAACAATGAAGGCATGAAAAAAGTTTGCAGCTGGTCAACTGGAACACAATGAAACAAGGAAAACCACAAAGCAACCGCTGCGTTTTTTATGACACTTTTTTCCATCTTGTTACAAAGACTTTTAAAACAAAACAAACACTCCACAGGATATGTAGCTTGGGCTTTTTAGGGTTTTTTAGAGGAAATAAGGAAAGAGCAGAAAGGGCTTTCCTTCCCCTCTAATACCTGCAGCTTTTGGAGGAAGGAGGTTCTAAGATGTTAATGATTGAACAATAAATTCCTGGTAGTTAAAGTGGGGGTGAAACAGAAATCTGTCTCTGCCTCTATTCCCTGCCACTCTGGCAGCCAGAAAAAGTTGTCAGGCCTAAAGGCACTAATAAATATTCCTGCTCCCCAGCAGCACACTGTAGTCTTCATGCCCCAGTGTCTCCAGGTAAGCACCTTCACAGGGTATTATGTGCAGACTGACATGTTTTATACATCCCCTCTAGTCAGTAGGCACTCACATTCCTGCAAGGTTAAGAAAGGGCATTCATTCCATCAGAGAGCAGTAAAAGGATGCAGAAAGGTAGGTCATGGTTATCCAGGATGGGAGAAGAGGTTGCATGGACCTTTCTAGGGAACAAGCCCTGGGTTCTGGAGGGATCTGCACCCTGACCTCTGAACTGGCATCCCTCCACCCAGGCTTTGAACTGGGGGAAGCCACCATTTCCCACCTCCAACACCACCCATCAGCATGACACAATGGGTTTCCTTGTTTGTGAGGTAGCTCAGGACAGACATGGTGAGCCACTGTCTGGGAAACAGCCAACTAACAAGAGGGGAGAGGTGACAGGGAGCTGGACCTGATGGTCACGTAGAACATGAGCTGTAAATCAGAGCTGAGTGTCAGGGAAAGGGATTTTTCCCTTGGAGCAGCAGAGAGACACCCTTTAGCTTTACTCTGTCAAATAATCAAGCCTACTTCAGCCTGTTTAAGTGCATTATGAAGGGAAGACCATAGGGTTGGGGCTGTGTGGGTTCAGAGGGTTGTGTTAAAGATCCTTGCAGGACAGGGAGGAAGAGGTAAAGCAGACATGAAAGACAGTGGTGAGGAAATGTCATTGAATCACTCAACAAATCTAGGAAACTTGTTTTGATTAAGTTTATATAGAAACACTTAAAGAAAATAGAGGAAAAGAGACCACCAACACAGCAAATCCAAGATGAGCTAATGGAAAGAAACGAGTTTTTATTATTCTAGCAAATATTGGTGGGGATGTGATTGAAACAACCCACTGAATCTAAACTCCCCCCACTTCAGGAAGCTGATCAAGATCCAAATTTCCCTGCTGGCCTCAGCTCCTCTGAAGGGCCAACCCAAAGCCTTAGAGATGAACAGTGGGAACATGAAGAACATCAGGAGCAGATCCAGCTCTGTGTGGCTTTGGCTTGTGTCCCGGCAGACACAATAAAATAGGGGAGAAATCAAACCTGTGGAGGCTGGAAAGGGTTGAAACACCAGTGGGGTTCCTCTCTTCCAGACCTAGCTGTCTGAAAGCAGGGTGCAGAGCTCTGCCAGGCTGCCTCAGCTCTCTTTATTGGACCTGGAGCCACAAATACCTCCACAGGATGATTCATCCCAACAACTTGAGGTGCATTTGTGCTTTCAAATCAGTCCCCCACACTGCCAACATAGTAATTCATGCTGAGATCCGCCCCAGACGCCATCTAAAATATGTTTCAAGAGGAAAGCTGGCCCCTGCTAACAGGACAGTTTGCCCCACACCTTCAGGGGCTGTCCCCCAGCACTGTTGTGACAGACCTAATACTCTTTCATATCCCTGTGCATATTCCAGGCTTACAGTACCAAGCCTTAGCATCCCACCCCAAAAAGCTGCTGTGACCCTGATGCTCATCCCTCTGTGGAGTAAAAAGGGGATCTTGTCCTTTCACATGACCATCTTTCCACAGAGCCCATAGAGAGAGGACACGTCTCCCTCAGAACAAGCACCCTGCGTGCTGATGGTGAACACTAAGTGATGACCCTCCTACCCAGAAGGGTTAGAAGTTGTCAATGGGCAGCCATTCCAGCAGCATTGCAATGCTCTTTATTACAGAAGCATCCTGTGGTGCTTAAAATAACCGTCTCTGAAACTAATAGCACCTAGAAGGTGTCTGTCCTTGGTATTGCAAAAACCCCATTCTTCATCCACAGAAGTTCCTGCTCAGGAGGAATCAGTGTGGCTGGGATTTCAGACCTTCCTGGAAGAGGTGCATTTTTTATGAAGCCAAACAAATCAACTCCTTCCACAAGCAATGGCATCAAGGCTTAAATGATGATGAATAAACACAGGGAATTAACTGGAGAGGATATGAAAAGAGGGCTGGTTGATCTGCAATTCCTCTAATTGAAAAGCTGATGGATTTTACTGTATGATGGTTTAACTAGAGACCAACAAATTGCAATTGTATTGCCAGGAGGAAAGAAGGCTCTCTGGGTGTTTCCTGTACCAGATGGGACTAAATAGGTTGTGCCTGTGGGAGGGGAAGGGTGTCCCTTGCAGGAAGCTGTGCTGCTCCAACACTGAGCAGCCAGGCCTTCAAACATGTAGGACATGTCAAGACTGGGCAGCATCAGTGTTTCTGAGGGGGTCCCTTCACACAAAACTTACCTGGCTTTTTGAACATAGTTCAGTGAGAAGTGAGAATAGCTGGCTGAGAAAAAGGTTGCAATATGAAATAAATTCCTAGAAATACTGGACACATATATAACTCTCTCCCACTGCAAACCCATCCCTGCTCACTACCTCTCCATGCTTCTGCTAAACCAACCAAAACCAAAAAGAGATTATATTTCAAGAAAAATAAAGTAGCATAATTAAGTAGGTTACCATACACAGCATATTATTCAGGAAATTACTGTGCAGTAAGTTACTGTAAAAACATGAGATACATGTGCTCTCAATGACTACCTGTATTTGTACCCTTATCCTGTGCCAAATTCAGCAAAAGCAAGATAGCATCCCCCTCCCAGCTGAAGGTAAACTTCCTCACCTTAATGGAGGATTAAGAAAGTCCCCCCTAGGGCCATGCTTATGTCACCTATGTGCTCCTTCTGCCATCGCTCTGTGGGTCTGCCAAGGGCTGAAGATGCTGCTTGATCTGCTCCCTCCCTAGGAGACAGAGAGACCAATATTAGCAACTGGTTATCAGTGTTGCAGCCATTTTTAATATCTGCTTTTAAAAAAAAGACTATGATTGAAACAATGCATGTGATCTTAGTTAAAACATAGCATTTTTCTGTGAATTTATATTTCCTCTGAAGTTTATTTCTTTCTTAGCTTATATTACTTGCTAGATGCAATGACTTTCACTGAAGAATATTACTCTCGTGGTGCGCCATGTGCATTTATGCTCCAGCTGCGTGTGGCAGACACTGTGTAAACATGTCAGAAAGAACTTACAGTCCCTCCACATGATGAAGAATGAAATCCTTTCAGGATTTCAGGTCCTGACAGCATTTGAACCAGTCTCTTCCATGGCCTAAACTTATGGGTATATAGCCAGAGATGGAAGAGACATGTTTCTTCTTACATGCTTATTATTTCCCTTGAAATTAATATGAATGAAAATGAATCAGATCATTCATCAGATGTGATAAGCTCTGTGTGACACAGATCACATCTGAATGAGCAGTAGCTGATAAAATACCAGTATTTGAAGACAATAGCAAGTTCTCTTTTATAGTATCACACCTCCTTTTATGTGCTTTCCACCAACATTCAAGTAGATGAATTTTCTTATCTTTTGTTCGTTTTGTTTTAGGGTTTTTTGTTGTTGCTGGTTTTGTTCTTGTTGTTGTTTTGGGGTTTGGATTTTTTTTATTTTGGGGTTTTTTTGCCAGAAAAAGCCTGTAAAATGAAAATCATGTGAAAACTCATCTGATAGTTATCACCTGGGGACTCTCACTGGCAAGGCTGGTGGCACAAGACTGAAACCTCTTTTATGGTCTTGGAAATTATTTTTGGTCTGAGAGAGAATAGCTATGAATTCTATGACCAATTACACGGATCACATTTCAGGTAATAACCCAATTGTAAACAGTCCCATAGTTCCCATCTAATTCATGAATGAGAAAATAGTTGAACTGTGAAAGCAAAGTTGTGGGTTTCCACATTGCCTTCCCAGTTATGTTTGACAGCTAGAAGAGGAAAGCGTTGGCCTTGATTACAAATACAAGACACAGCCTGCAAGAACAGCACAGAGTTTCTAAGCCTGGATGGGAATACTGTCAATTTTCATGGAGCAGTATTTTCAGTGCTCAACAGTTTGATCTTTTTTCCATTTTGGACTTGCCTCTTTTTTTTTTTT
>VYZP01055467.1:67008-83085 GCA_013400635.1 Hypocryptadius cinnamomeus
TTTTTTTTTTGTTTTAAATGTTGTGATAACCTCTATAAATGAGGAATTCCTCACCTATGAGTACAGAAATATAAAAATATTAATGACCACCAGATGAGAAACAGATGAAGGATTCTTGGAGCCAAATATTCACATCTCTGTGACAAGGATCTAGCCAACATAAGCACGTAATTTGCATCTACATTTTTGGCACCTAATGAAATAGTCTTTTTTAAGTAACCACCTAATTTCCCTATTGACGAGTACATGCCTTTGAAGGTCTCCCAAGGAGGTATGCTCTGTGAAACAGAAGCATCTGAATTTCTCTCCATCAGATGAATAGGAAACTCTGGCAATATTTGTCTGCTCTCAAGGCACCAATTTGTCAGTGGCTGGAGCCTCTCAGTCACTGACCAGGAAGCCTAAACTTCTTCTAGCAACCACCTCTGCTCTGCAGCCTGCAGCCTTCCCTACCTGTTTGCTGAAATCAAATGGTGTTTACGATATTGCATGAATGCACAGACACAAAAAGCTTTGACAAATTAACGTTAGTTTTAAATATGTCAAAATTCAACTGCTGAAGAGAGCACCCTAACTGATACCATAATGCTCACATGCATTATTCTTTTTTTTCCTTTCAGAGCAAAGAAGCTTAAAATACTCAATAGCATTAATTGAAAGAGGGTGGGCAGCCATTACTGCCTTTTATGCCCATAGTTGTCTATTTAAATGCCTATTTATGTATTTATAGGACAGGACCCAGCAAAATACACACAGACACACAAATGTACAAACTCATATATTCATATTGCTGAAATTACATAGCAAGTCTGGAGATTAGACCAGAAATAGAATCCAGATCTCTTGATGCAAAACCTTTTGCTTTAACCATTTGAGAATAGATCCCCCTAGCCTCACAGACTGCCAGATTAAAATGAAAGAGGAAAAGAATCACAGAAACCTCAAATCAAAGCATGAAATTGAAAATCTGTCAGATCCATAAAATGAAAATTCTCTCCAAAGGAAAATTCTGACACAATCATATTTTCTCATGAAATTGGAACTGGAAATAAGGTCATACTGAGGAAAAAAGAATAATATTAAGAAAAAACCCTCCAGAACAGCATCAGCCGCTTCAGTAAGAGAGTCTGAAGGGTTTTGACAAGAACTGTGTCTAAGCCAAAAAACCCCAGGGCTAGATCTTCCACAAAAATCAGAAAACTTAAAGGGACGTTGTCAAAGTTGGTAGACCAAACATTTGAGCTACTTTAAACTCAGAGTAATACACAAGAAGTCATCTTTTTCTTTATTAAAAAGAACAGCTGAAAGATATTTATGAAGAATATGGTGACATAGTTTGCATTTTTATTTTTTAACTAAGGATAACAGGCTATGCAACATTTTTTTTGCTTGGTTTTAAAGCCTCACTTACATTATAGGTTGAAAGATTACTTTCTAATTAAAAATTAGCTTTTTTTTCCTGTGCTCATACTGAGAAAGTTATGGAGAAAGTCAAATGAAAAAAAAAAGTTAAAATGGGACACAGAGAGGGGGCAGGAGGGGGAAATGTTTATTTTTAAGTGCAGCATGGCATCATTCTGTTATAAAAATCTGGTGCAAACTGATTTTCTGAAGTGCTGAGAACCTACGGATCCTTTGAATTCATCAGGAGATCTGAGAACTCAGCTGACTCCCTGGGAAATCAGGCTGCATTTCTTTAGCTCCTCAACCCTGCAAGAATTTCTTCACATGTCCAGTTAGCATATATGGTTACTCCAGCTGGAGTTAAAGTGACTTCATGGTGGTTCATTGTTGTATGTGCAGAGCTTAGTGGCTGGATATCTAAATGAGATAGCACAGATGTAATTAATCTGCTTAAAGATGAATAAAGACTAAAGCCAGCAGTGTGAGATGATCATTTGGCTCCCGTTAATGGAGCGAACAGGTACATAGTGGGCTCAGGCCATCCCTGGCAAGCCCAGCACACAAACCCAAGTGCCAAAGCGCTGAGCAGCACGTGTGCAGCCAAACCACTGCAGGAGGTCACAGCGGATCCCACTGACTTACACGAATATCCTCCTGGGTTTTGATGTGCTTGCTGTAGCATTTTCTGCAACATCTGTAAGGAGGGTCAGTACCTCAGATGTACATCTCAAAAGCCACTATGCTAAACAAGATTAGACAAGGGTTTTAAAATTACAGTATTGCTGAATAATCTGACAGCATGCAGTTGGTCCAGTTGTTACTGTTGAATTAGTAAATATGCAAAACAGCATTAGCACTGGTTGGTACCTTGCATATTTATCCACATTTTCCTTGGGATCCTTTTTCCACTTCCAGAACAATTTAGGTTGTGAGCCCAGTTACACTCTGGGGACATTTATTTAAGGAAGACCAAAGCCTTCATATTAAAATAAGACCTGTGGTGGGACGTTGCATCTTGGGACACTGCAAGGCTTCTGTGTCTTTTTTCCTTCTTCACTGAGAAGAGAGCAGTTTCCTAGAAGCTTGCCTGGCTCCTGGCCAGCAGCCTCTATCTCCACAAGTGGGTCTGTAAAACAGGAGCTGGAAGTTTAAGCAGCCTCCCTATTACCCATGGCAGCTTCAGCCTGCAGACATGAAGGTGCTGTGGATGTGGCCTGCAGAGCCATCTGGCTGGATCCTGTAGTGAATATTCAGGGGAAGCAAAGCTGGGCGCTGGAGAGGCCATTTGCCAAGCTGGTGTCCATCATGTGCCAAGGGACAACTGATGGGATGACTGACACTGACAAAGAGCTGTGCAGCTCAGCTCAGGGAGTGCCTCTGAGCATTGAGAGGGATGTCTTCATCTGTTTTAAGTCCAAGCCCTGTTGCTAGGCTGTGTGAGAAGGCAACAGCACTGCCCAAAGCTGTGACTTAGCAGTGAGGTGCACCAGCAGGAACTCCTTGACCCACAGCACTGCAAGACACAGAAGACCACTGCAGACTTAGCACATGGAGGTCTTCTCCAGGGAGTTGAGACTGACTGACACCCATCCCCTTGGTTTCCAGTCTCAGATTCTTAAAGAACATACCTTTTGCTACTGGGAAAACTGATGGAGGTCTTGTCCCTGCCTCTCTCAGAGATGTAGGATTCAGTCAATCACTCAGTGAGAAAGTACTTCCAAGAAAAGATCTCTCAAGCTTGAAGCTGTCCCACTTCACATGTAATCAGTAAATATTAATTAGGCAAGGAAGAGAGGTAAAAATAACCCCCTCACCATGGAGATTTTTTATGAAATTTACAGATAATTTTTTTGAAGTGGTGCCTGGATCCTCTTTCTTCTCACCAAATAAATGTCAAATTCTCTGTGATGAGGAGCTATTCTCCCCTGCATAGTCCATTTCAAGGCAGGGATGAATTTCATTCCCTCAGGCTGTCTGAGGATGAATTGAATGCAGATACAGTATTTTTGGGGTGGTTTTCAAAAAGTGACTCTTTGTTGGGGGATAGAACGTAAAAAGGTAACAAAGATAGTGTAAAAGGTAATCTCACCCCTGAGGAGTGGCAGCTGAACTAATTATCAAAGATTACAAGCAACCAGATGCCCCTAACAAGCAACAGCTGTGTACAATGAGGATGGGTGGTATAGAAAGAGACCACGTTTGCTGGGTGGAGAGATCACTCGGAGCTTTGTTGGCTGGGTAGAGAAGAATGAGTCAGTGCTGTGAGGAGCTACCCATAAGAAATCACCGAGAAGGTACAGAACCTTTACATTAAGATAGCAACAACTCTTTCCACCCCATAGCTAGAAGGCAGCCCTAGAGATGTCCTCCTTTCCAAAGCAAGTGCTCATATTCTTTGCCCACTCAAGTCTCTTGTTTGGAAAAACTGAAAAAAAAAAAAAAAAAAAAAAAAAAGGAGGGTGGGCTCAGAGTGAAGGACCAGCTGTAACCAGAGCTGCTGCTGCTGCTAACAAGTCTTGTGAAGGGATCTTACACATAGAGTTCAGCTTGTGGGTTCCTAACCAGTGCCATCTGGGAGGATTTCTTTGCTCTGTGAGTATTTGAGGAGAGTGCTTGTTAAGTCCCTGTCCTAGACTTGGCCTAGGCTGTCTTCCTCAGCTGGTGAGCTCTGCATTTACAAAGAAACATGGATTTCACCTCAAATGACTTTTCTTCCTCTGTGAGGAGTAAATGATTTACTAAAGACCACCCTTTTCCCAAATGCAATTCCATCTGTAGAGACATGGATCAAGACATAGCTCACAATTCACACAACATCACAAATAAATTTCTTTGTGTGGACCTAGTTGCAAGTCAGATTTGGAGGATAAATTCAGAAAAGTACAGAGTGATTTTTCATGGACATTTTTATATCACCACCTTTGTTAAACTGGCATTAATTTCCTGCTAACCAACAAGTGGAGATCAACTGGGACGTCTTGGTTGAAATAAAAAAAACCAGACATCCATGATTTGTCAAGTCATGCTGGAAAAATACCAATGAAGGACAAGAACAGTGTAGCTGAGTCTGAAGCCAGAGAATGCAGAGAAACCTGGATTTTCTAAACCTTAGGAGTATGTCAGGGTATACAGGATATGTCAGGATATTCAGTCACGTTGTTGTAGTTCAGCAATCCTATCTATGGCTGTGGTTCAGGTTCTCTTGCAGTAAAAAGATATGAAACAAGCAGCAAAGAAGGTACTTGGACTTTAAGAAGGTCTTGAATAAAGTTGACTGAGAGACCAACAGATAAATTGTGCTGAATTTGGAAACGGGTTTATTTAATTTAATATTAATCTGGATCTATTGTTTTTCTCTCCTCCCTCATTTGTAACTGGCATCATTTGCATAAGGTTTACCAGGGACCTCTGCATTGCTGCCAGTGATGCCCATGGTGCTGTGCTCCCAGGGGGATGTGAAACGTGTCTTGACTCTCAGATGATGGGAGAAGAGCAGTGGCAGTGTATGTGGTGTCATCCACCTCTCTGCTGCGTGCAGAAGGATCCTTTATGACATTATAATTATTTCTGAGTAATTAACAGCATACCGCAGACACAAGGGAGAAGAGCAAACCTACCTTATAAAGCTGGATTTTTAGAAATATTTTTGGCTTCTGGAACATTTAGGATTTTCCTGTGGGGGCAGGGATCCCTGCATGGGGAATTTAAGTCTGCTGACAACTCTGATTTTCCTTTTTCTCTCAAGGAAGAGGCTGGGAAGCTGTTTATGGGCCTTAGAGAGTCTGTTCAGTTAAATCTGATTTTAATTGATTTCACATCTTGGTCTTGACCTAGTGTTTAGTCTTCAGTCAGTGAAGTCACTGATAGGGGAGAGTGGGAGCAGAGCTCGCATGATGATTTTAATGCAAAATTTCTGTTGTAATAGATATACACAAAATTACTATATATTAATATTTCTTTAAAAATATTATGCAGTAACAGAAAACACACAACCAGAAAACACAAATCATTCTATGTTTTCCTCTTCTGAAACACAATATGATAATAACCCTTGAAACATTTCCTCAATTAAAGAAAAACTTGCTGCTCAGCAACAGGGTTTCACCATCCAGGATCACAGTCCAGTTGCTGCTGGTGAGAGTGGGGATGACAAAAAGGTATTTAATCCCTCCATAGTCAGCCAACAGAGTTCAATACTCCAAGAGTCTAAATGCCTTTGGATTTTCCGACTTGCAGCTGCAGAAGCAATGTGGTTGTTGGTCTTGGAGCAGACCAGCTCATTTGGTCCACAGCCCCTGTGGTCAGCATGTGCTTCATTTGTTTACAAGAAAAACTGCAGCTCAGATTTGGGGTCTACCAGGAGCCTTGACAGGATCCCATAGGAAAGCCTGTGGGACAAAAAGGCAGGATTTTTTGCTATTCTTTGGTATAACACTTATCATAGGGTAAGCATCTCATATACCTTGCATCACCTACCAAGGAAGATGCCTTTCCTTGCAAATCAGAATATTCCAAAGAGGGTAGAAATGTATATAATATCCCTCCAGTTGTGGGCACCCCATGGGTATCCACTTTGCTCACAGGTGAACCCCACTGCAACACACACACCAGAGGCTTCTGGACAGCCACTGTGACACCGTGTCCTATAGACACATGTGGGAGGATACTGTGGTCTGGAGAGAGCCCACAGAGTTCCTCTTCCAAGGATTTCACTTCTCAGTCCTTCAAACAATAATTGCACTCACTGCCAGCCAAGCAAACACTGTGCATGCTCCAAAATGGTAATGGATGTTAGCACTGGAGACAGTCAAACACTCCTTTCACTGGCTCAGGAAAAATAAATGTGAAAATATTTTTGAACTTTTAATCTTAAATTGCCACAGACTGAGGCAAAAATTTTGGCATTTGTTTTTGTGTGGGTGGACCTCTGCAAATGTCAGGCAGCGAGGAGGTTTCTGCACAGCTACTGAGCTGAATGAGACCATTTGAGAGGGCACAGCTTCCAGTCCTCCTGTAGAGCTCCAAACACAGGCTCTACTTTTCTGTACAGAGAGCAGTTCTTCTAAACTAAGGAGGCTGTTCACAGTACAGGAGCTTAAACATGAGTGCAAACTTCTGCATGACCAGGTCAGAAGTTACAATCTGAGAAAAGAGGCTGGCATGTTATAATTAGCAATTGTTAAGAAAAGGGCTTAGACATACAATCACAGCTCTAACATCAAGGATTATCCAACAAAATAGAGACAAAAGGGGAATTATTTTTCTTTTATTGTATTTCTCAGTGCAAGAATTATTAAAGGATTCTACATTTTTTCATAATTTTCCCACAGTCATTTATAATAATCTCTTGGAAGAATCAAACTAAAACGTCAGTCCTCACAGGAAAAATTTGCGAACTCATGCATTTGTTTTGTTAGGCACATTTGTTCATGTGGGCTCAAGAACAGTGCCACAAAATGAAGTTTACATCTGACCTTCGAGAAGTCAAAACTGGTTTGGGGAAACTGCATATAAAATAGTTAAAATGTTTTCCCAAAGTGTATCCCTAAAGCAGGTACGGAGATGCTAAATCCAGCAGTTACATGAGTTCTCTACATCAGACTCAAGTCTGTAAAATGCATTTTAGAATCACCCGGGGGGAAAAAACCCCTATGTTTTTCCAATATGGGTCAGAAACACTAATTAGCTGGAATTGTTTCTCATGATCAGTAACTCAGCAGTTCTCCTTCTGCCTCTGTTAGAGAACTGAGTTGCAGAGCAGTTGCATTAAAATAGCAACAAACAACATCCAAATTCTAAACACCAGTCAGGCTTAAATTTATCTCCCGTAGTGCTTCCTTGTGACAGTGGCGATGACAGCGTGGATTAGATAGGGCTGGCACTTCACACTGTGTGTCACTCCTCATTATCTGATGAGAGTCCCTGCAAGAGGCAGGTGCTGGGGAATGAAAGATTAGGTGCAGCTCGTGTAATCAGGCTAAATCCCTCACTACCTCCACCGAGCGATAACAAAATATAAGCAGCTTTCTCCTTTCCACAAATTCTTCCCCACTTTTGCTGTGCTCATGAGTCTGTGGGTGTAATTACCCCAGCTCACGGCAGAAACCAGCATTTCCAAGATGAAGGTGGTTCTGGACTGCAGGCCTCTGTTCCAGACAATTTCTCCCAGGAATATGTACAGTCCTAATCATGCAGCCTTAAGCCAACCTGCAGAAGTGCCCCTCCCTCCCTCCCTTCTGTGCAGGTGTTTGAGCTTTTCTTCCTCAGTTTCGGCAGATCCTCTTTAATTCTCCCTAATGACTCTCTCCAAAAATAAGCAAATGGATTTTGCAAGTGAATGAACATAATGAAAAAGCAAGTTGTGAGGCTTGGAGACACAGTCTGGATTTTGACACTTGCTGCATTTTTCTAATACCTCTTGGTGTGCTAATCAATGTTTGGCAGCATTGCTATTAGAAATGAAGTTCCACTAGCAAACTTTATGGAAAAAAGACAGTAATCTTTCAGTGCCAGTTACTGCTGAGAACTTCTTGGGCTTTTTGCACACTTTCAGAAACAAATCACTCCTCAGATTTGAAATGGGAACACTGGCTTTCTGGGAGAGAGCCAGGTCATGCTGAGTAGGACTCAGACACCTGGCTATGGGAAGGGATTCATGTATGCTAGACACAGAAAACAAAATACATAGCTAGCTTTGGGTAGGAATCAACTACCACTTGCTGCCTTCTTGGAGTGTCCCAGCTCAAGGTTGTCTGCAATCACCTTTTCTACAGAGACTTGTGGGAAGCCATGAAGGTGGCAACTGGAGTCCATGCCTGAGAAATTACAGACTACAGGGAAGTGAATGGGCAAACCTGGAACATTCTGTACTTGCCAGTAGTCACAGATGCAGGTTACAGCTGGTGAAATGACAAGTGTGATGAAAGTAAGAGTTTCACTGGAGGCCTGGGACATTAAAGAGGAAGATGAGCAGAAAATACTTCTGTCTATCAAACAAAACAGTCTAAAGCCAGTGAGGGAGAAGCACAGCGGCGTGTGGGGAAGGTAAAGAACAGCACAATGGTGATGGCAAGTGACATTCAGAATCACTGGACACAGTCAGCACCTGTGGGCACCCCTGCTCTGTTGTGCCAACAGGGTCCCACACCACTGACCATAAAGTTTAATCATTGCTGGATGAAGCACTGGAGGATGCACTGTGGAAGGTTTGTGCTTAGGGAGCTGAACCCCAATCTCATTTTCACTTTTTTGTCATACTAAATGTTAATCTGTAAGACCCACATGGCTGCTGCTTGGATAAATGGTCCCCACCATGCTGTCATTGGTGTGACGCTGTGGTGGTGGGCAGAAGTTTAACTGTCTGGTTGAAATGCCCGTCTAAGCATGCCAGCCTTCCCAGGAGCTCAGATGTGCAAACAGGCTCCTTCCAGAGACTGAAACCCAGCCAGGGGCTCCTGTTCTCTGCTGCTGTTCTATATATTTGGCTGAAAGAAAAAAGGATGCTCCTGTTTTACACAGTGGAGAGGTAAATAACTACACTTGGTACAGTGTTATGCCTGAGCCATGATTTGGGAGGAAGAATATTTTTCCATGTCACTCTGAGTCACCTCATGCCCCATTTAGTGGGCTCAGAGGAACATCTTCCCCTCCCCAGCAAGAGGCCATGGCCTTGTGCTCACTGGGAGGCAGGCAGGATTTGGCAGCAGCTGATGCAAACTTTCCCAGACTCCAGGGAATAACATTTAGTCACACAAAAATCCCAGCTGGTTCCTTCATACTTAAACCCCTGCCCTCTGCAGTTGAAAAGTTAATTTGGGAAAAATGGCTGGATGACAAAGCAAGGAAAATATGGTAGAGCGGTCTTAATTTTATTTTTAACAATTGCTGCTGTTGAAGTAATACTGGACATAACCCTTATTTAGTACTCTACCATTTGATCTTCATGGTTACAAAACATGTGTTTCTGTGTACTGAAGATGAAAATAGAGAAAAAAAATCCACTGCTGACTGTCTGCTCAGGAATGGGACTTGAGAAGAAGAATGCATCAAGTGAAATATGTCTTTTTATAGGTGGAAATTTCTTCTTCTTTTTTTTTTTTTAATTGAAAACCAGTAATTTCTACTCTGCATCATTGCTTTCCTGTGTGACAATTGTAACCATGCTGAGTATTTTTAGTGTTGTGCTAATTGCACCTGACACACAAAAAGAATATTACTTGTTTGGCATTTATTAAATGTCACTGATTTTCCAGTCTTGCAACCTGACCCATCAGCTGAACACCTCTGAGCTCCTCTGAACTCTTGCGAGGCACTAGGCCAATTACTGCAACCTTCTCAAGATAGGAATCTGCCTCTTCTGCACGTGTAACCACTGTGATCCCAAAACAATCCAAGCCTTTGGAAACTATGCTTAGGCTAGGCTTATGAGAAGAGAGGAAACACTTCTGCACTAAGACATACTTGTTACTGATCAAGCTGAAAAAATCACTCCTGAAACAATCCCTGAAACAGGAAAACATTACTGCTCCACTTTCCTAAAATGTCACATGCAAGTAGTTCCTCTGCTGACATGATTGTCTTGTTTACAAAGAACAGTTCTGTAGAAGAACTGCAGAAAAGCAGACTAGCAAGAAGATATACAAATGCCCCAATGGACAAATCAGCAAGCAAAGCCCCTTGTCTACTGTCAAGAGGTGGAATAGGCAGATATCCACTATTCAGGCCTTACTTCACTGCCATGTCATGATCCTAAAAGTAAATATTTTTCCAGGATAGGTAATAGAGATGTTCAAAAGTCAGAGTATGGGAAAGGTAATGATAGTTTTGTCTGCACAGGAAGCTAAGTCTTCTCTCCACGTATGAAAACAGATAAATGAGCATTTGACCACTCACAGTTTGAAGTCTTTCTGCTACTCCAATGATGCAGTGGGTAGGAAAAACATCCAAGTCTTGAGCAAAAGTCACAATGTGTTCACATGAAAGCCACTTTTAGAATAAGTTGTATGGATACACAGAATCTCTATCCCACAAACAGATGTTTGGGATCTTGAACAATGAGCTGTGGCTCAGCATTCATTCTCGTTACATGAGCATGGAAATCCCAGAGGAACTGGGAGCTGGCAGTTGTCATAAGCTTTGTGGCACATCTAGTGGAGGCAAAGAGCCTGTAAGTTTCTAGTGGCCTCTTACAAAGCTGTGGAAGAGAAAAACAAAATCAAATGCATACAAGAGAGTAGTGAAGAGGACACATTTTACAAAAATTTTCTAAAAAGGTCCTCAAGACTAATTGTATGAAGTGGTTAGAAAAGTGTAACAGCCTTTATGATATGCTCACCACTTCTCAGAGAAGAATGAGTATGAATTGGCTAAATCCAGTGTAGTGCTCTGTCTTTCAGCTGACTAAAAGCTGGTATTAGCCCGAGCACACTGCATATTGTGTACAGGATACCCATGGAACAGACCATATATCACTCTGTGTGCATAAAAAATGGAAGCCAGATGAAGAAGTGCAAAACTTGGCCACAGGTGTCAGGTTCTGATGTGCCTAGCAGAGATGGTCCAGCCCAATATGTATTTGATTGGCCCCAGAAGTGCAACGATTTGGAGGTTTTAGCAAAGCAAAGTTCAGTGTGTGTCAGACTGAGAATTGTCCCATTCCTGGCCTTTTCTTTATTCTGTCTTTTATTTTAGAGCCAACAAACACAAAAGACTTCTCCATGTCCTTTGCAGGACTCTGACATGAAAACCACCTCCAAATCTTCCCTGCCATCTGAAGGAGAGGTAAAGAGGGAATGAAGGGATGGATGACATGTCATTGGTGTGTGAGTGAAAAAGTAGCTGGAAATTGCTATGCTTGGGGTTGATTTGGAGTGCTGACCCAAAGCTGCCGACTGTGCCAGCTGGCAGCAGCACTGCCACACCCAGGAGGATGAGACCCCATGGAGGGAGCACCCAGCCTGACCCACGGGCTCTCTGTCTTACCCAGCTTGCTTTCCCACATGGCTAATGGGCTTTCATAGCCACTAGCTGTTTGTTTATCAGGGGGCTTCTAATTGTTGCTATGCTAATACTTAAAATTTGCTTTCCAAAACTTATTTTGTCCTTACCTACTCAATTGTCTAGACAGCCCACAATGGAGGACAGAAATTATCCATACTACTGAAACTGTAGCCTGGATTCCTGGCTTTTTATTTTTTAGAACCAGGCAAACACAAAGTACTTGTCCTACTTTCTAGTCAGTAAGCTGAAATTCAGCATGTTTAATTATAAATCAAATAATTGACTACAAAGCTATTGTGGTATGGCCCTCCATGCTGTTGATGGTTTTAATTGCAAACTGTTACATGATGTGCTTCAGTAACAAAGAATGAACCCTGAAGTAGCAGAGGAAATGTCCTACTTTGACTCTATTTTTACAGTCAGGATGCAGGAAATTTTCTGGTGTGTCACTCCTCTCCGTGATGGACATGGACAAGAGAACTGCAGGCCACACAAGATACCATTGGGGGCTATGCTGTGTTCAGAGGGACAGCCCAGGAGCTTGCTGTACACTGTTCCTGCTGCCCCCTCCTCAGGACCCACTCTCAAGAGAGTCATGTTCCTCCCAATATCCGAAGATATGGGATGGCTCATCCTGGAACTGAGGAGGAGACAGACCACGGTGTGTGCATTGAGCACTGTCATCACACCAGATGGCACCCCTGGATGGCAGTCATGGAGGAGAGGGGCTAGAGGCTAAAGCTCACAGCCTCCTCAATGCCATGGTGTCACTCATTGCATGAGAAGGCAGGTGCTGCTCTCTCCCCTCTCTGGACACAAGGATCCCAATAGCCCCACTCCTCTGTTAAAAAAAGCAAGTAAAGTAACAATGCTTGATTCCAGGGCATGTAAAAGAGTCCCAGGGGGAGCTGGAGTCTTTCCTTCTCTCAGGCTTTCTACTGGTGTCAGGCCCAGGGTGGGCACATATTGAATCTTCTGGGAAATGGTGACACCTGCTTCCGCTGGACTAGACCGCCACCCTGGAACAGACTGCCCAGAGGCATTGTGGTTTCTCCATTCTTGGACATACTCAAAACTGAACTGGACATAACCCTGAGAAACTTCTTCTGACAGGAGTTGCTCTGAGCATGGGACCTCCTAAAGCCCCCTCCACGTTGGTTTTTGGGGGGATTTTATAACCTTGAAAGTTCCTCACAAAGCAGAGAGTAGGGGTGTTTTCACTGAATTGTGTCTTCAGTGGTGAGAAAAAGACACAAGTTTGGGTCCTTATGCACAACTGTACCAGGCAGCAGCTTCTCTGTCAGCTCCTCCAGAGGTCCTGCTTGCTCCTTTCCACTCATCTCACCCATGTATTTCCACTATCCTCACCAAGCACCCCACCAGGCTGAACAGTATCATCTGGAGGAAGGTTTTGGGAAGGTGCTTGTACTGTATCTTGAGCACATTGAAGTGAGAAAGACAAATGAGATTTTCCCTTGGCAGATTAACATGAACTAGGAATGATCCTCACCTGCACTGGAGCAGGACCCACCACATGCTCAGTTTGGGCCAACAAGTGCTGATGAGGAAGGGGCATCAGCCCTCCAGTGTCCCAGGAGGATGAGGAGGTTGGGAGGAGGTGGGGAGGTGTATGCTCGGACAAAAACATCTCAGAAGTAAAAGGCCATGCTGGTGGCAGGTGTTTTTTAAAGATGAGGACAGGTCCAATTTCAACAGATCAGGAGAAGTGAGGAGGGGAGAAAAATTGTGTAGCCAGAGAGGCACAGGACCTACTAATAGGAGAGAGAAACTGCAAATCTCTTTTCTCCTTTCCTGTCCACAACTCTGCTCATCCCTGTGAATCTGTACCTGGATAGAAGGCCTTCTCAGAAGTAGCTGTAGACATATATGCCTTATTTTTCTTTTTCTTCTCGTTCCCAGTGGGATGGAAAGACTATAATAATAAAAAATACTAATAGGAAAAAATAAAGAAAAAAGAGAGAAATGAAACCCTCATGTACCAGCTGCTCACCACCTGCTGGCTTGTGCCCAGCCCATCTCTGAGTGGCAATCAGATAACTGGATAACTCCTTAGAAAAGAAATCTTGAAAGCTGCCACCAGGATGGACTGAAAAACCACTGTCTCCTTCACCCATGGACAGGAAAATCTGGAGCCTTCCTTTGTTGGTGGCAGAGACTGAGCAGAGCCAATTACCTGCAGTGCCAAATAGTGTTACAGCAAGTCTTTGGGCAGAATAAATATAAAATCCTCCAAGTCAGCTACGACATATTTCAGGCACATTTAGTCATTGAAGCTGAATATCCCCAGCTGTGTTAAACTGTTAAGCTGTTGAGTTTCCGTTTGCAAACCACTAACAAAAAGTAAGCTAAAATAGTCTTGCTGTGCCTGCTCTTGCCTAGCATTGCTGAGGAAAATGAAACTTACAGCCCAGATCATTTTATGTTTCTTGGAAAATCACCCAAGTCCTTCATGTTGATGATGTGTTCCAGTATCTTCCTGCTAGAGAAGTTTTTTGTTTATCAGTGTCTACGGAAGTGAATCCTTAAATAGGGACAAGTGAGCTGCTATTTTATTGTATTACAGATTCTCTTTGACCTTTCTCTGCTCGGCTACTGATGTGGCTGTGCTGAACAGACCAGCTCTGTGTTCAGGGAATAGTTTTGGTCCTGCATTTCCTTAATGAGAGAGATCTCTTTTCCTTTCTCTTGCATGCAACAGCAGTTTCTAGGCAGTATTGACTTAAAATCCTCTATTTTTATATGACTAACTATAGCAGCTAATCATTTATAAAGCTAAATGGTTGAGAGTATTGTGAGAACTTGAAGTCCAATCTCCATTTTTTTAAACTGAACTGCAGCCTATGCATGCATGAAGACAAAAGCTCAGTGTGTAAGAGGGGAGTCAACAGGGCCAACTAACAGACAAATCTGTGATTTAGGGCTAATATGGAGGAGTATAAATCTCCCTGAGCTTTTGTGATATTTTGGTGTGAAGAGTTTGTGGGGGAGACATGTTTTCCCCTCTTTCCCTGATGGATACTGGTCTGTGCACTCCCTGTGCCAGTGTCTTTCCAGCTGTCACAGGCATGCTGGAGGCAGGTGATCCTCTGCCAGTGAAGACTGATGCATTGGGGTTTTTTCCTTGATGGGTGGCTTTTTAGCAAGGTCACCTTATGCTGCAGGGTCCATGTGTGGCAATTCAGGGAGCCTGGATGGCCCAAGCCTGCTGGAGCTGTGCTGAAGCAGGGTGGCACCTGGTGAGGAGAATAAGGAAAAAGAGGAGAAGGAGGTGAAGATTCAGGCCTGAGCCCTGCTTTCAGGCAGCAGTGGCTTCCTGTCTGCCAGGGACATGGCAGAGATGCCCAGCTCAGAGCTCCCTGTCCCCTGGGGAAAGAAGAAACCCATGCTCTAGTGGGGTCCAGTCACTGCTGAAGCAAGAGCCCTGTGTGGAGAAGTTTGATCCAGTGCAGCAGTGGGTTTTTCTTTCCCAGCCATATTTCTCTGAAGCCCCAAGAGCAAGTGATGCTGGCCACTGTGCTGTGTGAAGAACTACTGCTGTGATAATATAGAGATATGCATATAGATAATTACCATAACCTTTCTTTATTAATCTCTGATTAAAATCCTAAGTAATTTATATGCAAATTAGTTGCTTTAATTATTATCCTGACAAATGGCCAAGCTGGCCCTTGGCATGGCAGATCTGGCTATTGTCCTTGTCAGCTATGCTGCTCTTGGGCCATTGATACCCCAGAAAATGTTGCTGAAAACTCCTCAGCTGCATCCTAAACTCTCACAAGATGCAAAACAAGCCCATGCCAGCAAGTGCTAGGAGGGACCCAACAGCTCCCTGGCTGAGAGAGTTGGGTCCTCTCCCTTTCCCTCTTGACCCAAAAAACCCATGCATTGTCAGCACAATGTTTGAGGGGCTGCAGACTAGGTCACGAGTGCTGGATGGGTTCTGAAGGATGCTCTTTGCACAGCAACAAGGGAAGATCCTGGGGGCAATTTTCTTTTTCTTACAAACTTCTGCAGGGTAAGTTACCACTTTGGCAATTTTCTCAGCCATGAAAGTGAGTGGGTAGCCCAGCTCCTTCTCAGCTCTGGGCAAAGATGGGAAAAAATACACAGCTAGAGCCTCATGAAGGGAAAAGAAACAATTAGCTAATTTTTTAAATATTTGTGGCTAAGGAGTTCAAGGTAAGCTATTGAGTAGATGGATTTAGTTTTGAAAACTGAAAACACAAATACACATCAATATTTTTCAGAGTAAAAAAAAAGGTTTTGAATGACAGATAATATCCTTCCAGGCCCTTCCTGGTGACAGCTTGAGAGAGTTGATTCTAGTGACTGAGGCAAGCCTGTGATGGTTGTTGCCATCTTTCTGCAATGCCTGGAGATGATGAAAAGGCATTAATTCCCATTGTCTGTAAGTAGACTACACCATCCCTACATATCTCAACAACAGAGCGATGAACCAGCCAAAAGCACCTGAAAACTGCTGGGGCCACATCCTGTGCAGTGCTCTCCTGCAGGGGTGCAGTCGAAGGGCCAATATAAAGGGCCTTGGTGCTTGGTGTGAGCAGCACGTTTGAGACTGAGAACTGTTTTACATTGCAGACAGCAGTCTGTAATGGACACACTTCTGATTAGAGTCCCATGGGAGAGGCACAG
>VYZP01055468.1:0-25892 GCA_013400635.1 Hypocryptadius cinnamomeus
CAAAACCAAAACACACTACAGAGGAGTTCCAGGATTCCAGCATGGACAATATCAGGAGTTTCTTAAAGAAGCATTTGATTTTTCTTTTGTGCAAGCAGCATTGTACATGACAGAAGCAGTGCATAATCATTCAAAGTGCCTACTTCAATGTGACATCATAAAGTGACTCTGCATAGCCCATTAACTTTGTCTGTAGACCAATTCTCCAGAAAAATTCTAATCCTATCAAACTTCCTGAACATCAAAGGTATATTTCAGAGCATCATTAGGGTTGGGAAAAAACTCCAAGATCATTGAGTCCAACTTTCATCCAAACCTCACCCTATCAAATAAACCACAGCTCTAAGTGCCATATCCAGCAATTTCTTAAACACTTCCAGGGATGGTGACTCCACCACCTCCCTGGGCAGCCTGTTCCAACACTAGACAACACTTTCAGTGAAGAAATTCTTCATCATGTCCAACCTGAATCTCCCCTGGAGCAGCTTGAGGCTCGGTCCTCTCATCATGTCACTGGTTGTCTGGGAGAAGAGTCCAACCCTCACCTCATTACACCCTCCTTTTACACGGCTATAGAGAGCAATAAGGTCAGCCCTGAGCCTCCTTTTCTCCAGGCCAAACACCCCCAGCTCCCTCAGCTGCTGCTCACAGGACTTGTGCTCCAGACCCTTCACCAGCTGCACTGCCCTTCCCTGGACTCACTCCAGCCCCTCAATGTCCTTGTAGTGAGGGGCCCAGACTGGACACAGCACTCAAGGTGAGGCCTTCACTAGTGCCAAGTTCAGGGAGACAATTGCTGCCCTGGTCCTGCTGGCCACACTGCTCCTGATACAGGCTGAGATTCCATTGCCTTCTTGGCCCCCTGGGCATAGCTGGCTCATGTTCTGTTTACCAGCACCCCCAGGTCCTTTTCCCCTGGCTGCTTTCCAGCCCCTCTGCCCCAGCCTGTGGTGCTGCCTAGGGTTGTTGTGAGCCAAGGGCAGGACCTGGCACTTGGCCTATGTAGAACCTCATACAATTGGCCAGCCCATGGATCCAGCCTGTCCAGATCCCTTTGCAGAGCTTTCCTACCCCCCTGCAGGTCAACACAGCCACCCAACTTGGTGTCATCTGTGAACTTACTGAGGGTGCACTTTGATCCCCTTGTCCATACCATGCATAAAGTTATTGAAGAGAGCTGGCCCCAATACTGAGCCCTGGGGAACACCACTGGTGACCAGCCACCAGCTGGAGGTAATTCCATTCACCACCACTGTATGGAGCCAGACATCCAGACAGGTTTGAAGAAGAACAAATGAAGGCAAAATTTCACATATCCGCACACTGGTGGTACGCACAAATAACTGAGACCTCATGTCTTAAACTCAAAAAACTATTGATGAAAGAAAACATGGTCCAGATGATAAAGTGCAATTATTATTCAAGTTGTGCTAAAAAGCTTTCCAGTGTTTTTCTGAAGCTTTTCCAATTTTTCTTCTTGGTGATTTCATGCTGTAATTTTACTTCTTGGTGATTTCATTCAGCTTTTAATTATGTTTTTTTGCTTCTGTCTCCATCATTCCAGTACTGTTCAGTCTGCATTTCTGTGAGCCGTGAGAGAGTACGCTGAAAGGCAAAGATTTCCTCTTCTCCTGTAAACATGGAGAGTCCTTTGGCAGAATCCTACATCAGTACACAAAAACAGTACCACACACCTGTGAGACTCATGGCTGTACTGAAGCGCATCCTGCCTAACTCCTAAGGCTCAGTGCTTTACAGGCTTTGACAAAACAAGACAGCAGCATGGCACCAAAAAATTAAAACTGATGTCTAAAAATTAAAGAAAAGCACCTATTTCAGCTACATAATCCCCTGAAGGAATACAGCAAAAAGAATAATTTGGTTTTAAAACAACACAATAACAGGTTAACCATCTATTTTTCCTTTTTTGTTGATTAATGGTACACCGATTAAAAAAAATTATTTAAAAAGTCATTAGCAATAACTGAGCTACATAGAAAAAGAAAAACAGAATAAGCAACATGCAAAGTAGTACTGTTTGTGAGGACTCGTGAGGCTTTTCTAGTCCAGGAACAGGTAGAACAAACTATCTTTTATTTCTGTATTTTAAATGTAGGTGCTAAAATTAAATCAGCATTTTCATATATGACTGAACAGATACAATGATTAATATTCAAAATGACCCTAAAACTTAGACAAAATGGTTCTACATATAATGACATTTTCTTTGACTATGAATAAGTAGCACAACATGTAATTATCAGAGTGACAGAGACACTGCACAAAAAGCAGCATATCAATATTAAATGTTTTCTTGATTCTCTCTCTTAAAATGCTGCTGCAATTACGGGACTAAACCCAATTTTGTTACAAAGGGAGATGATGTTAAAATCATATACCTGGCTCAAGTCCAAATCATCCATCAGCACTCTGTTGTCCTGCAGTTCACCACTGCCATGTTTCACCTGGAACAAGCTTTGGAGAGGAGCTGCCGCAGAACAGATAATGCGCACCTGAGAGGAGGAGAGCAGGCACCAGCATCATCCCTTGGGCTTTACAGGAACGGGTAAAATACAGTGTCTATGCACAGCAATCTTCAAGGTAAATCTTGGTGTTTCTTCCCCAATGATTGTCCATTCTCTTATTAGCACTGCTGTTACAGATTTACCTGACTTAGATGAACTATTAACCTGACATGATCTTTTTCTCAATAACAACTGATGTAACTTCTACTCAGAGAGCAGAAGAACTGTGCTATCAAATACTCAGAATATCTGCTACACAGGCAATGAGCTCACCATTAAGTTTACTTTCTAAAATAACATCTGTATAGTAAGCAATGCTTACTTTTCACCCACAGTGAGAGTCCTCTCAGTGGGTAGATACACTGCACTATTTAAAGAATACTTAAATTCCAAATTTCCCAGAAGACTGAGTGAAGCCTTTCTTGCCTTCATCTGTGCTACTCCAGTAAATTATTTGCTAGTAAAAATAATGATGCTGTTTTCATGTCTGCTGGGAAGAGGCAAACATTCAGTGAGAGATGGAGGCTGCAATAAAGACAGACTAAAATAATACTATAGAAGAAGACTCTTGTTGAGAGCATGCAGGCAAGATGTTTGTGTTGGGGACAGGCATCCACAAATATACTCAGGTATTTTTCCTAACTACTTTTGATGGGAGTTTAACCTCGTGTTTTTCCTATGGAGGAAGTAATAGAAAGTGACTGCTTGCAATTCTTAATGACAGCCCAAACACAGAGCAGACCATCTCCCTCTTACTAACACATTAGTTTAATATTAGCATATTGTCTTAGCAAATGTCCACTTCCCAGCCATAAAGAATAAAGAATCTGGCTAATTTGAATGATGCTAATTTGAATCTGGCTGATTTGAATGAGATTACTCATACACTGAGTATGAGATTACTCATACACCTTGCTGAGTTGGGGTCTTTCTGTTCAACAACCCATACCAGAATATTCTTGATAAGAGCCAACCTCAGCTGACACTTCCCAACTGCATAAATGTTTAAGTGTGTGCAAATATAATCACATATAAGAAAGTGTTTCAAATCTTGCATCACTTAAAAAAAAAATCCCTTTAAACAGGAACTTCCCTTTGTTTTTTTTTACACTGATTTTGCTTCCAAGATTGAAATCTCTGTAATTCCACATGAAATGCTGAATTTATCATTATTATTCCATGAGCAATTCTGCAATCTAATGTAAAGCCTCCAGTGACTGTTTCCTTTAAACTTTATGATGTGCTATTAACTCCTCCTTCCTGATCAAAAAGGCACTGATTCCTGACCAACTGCCCATACAGATTAAAATCTAAAAAACGCCATTTCACTCCAGCACAGTTGGCAGCACAATCTTTCATTATTAAAATAATGACATGGCTTCTGTTGTTTTCCTGGGTTAGGAAAGAACATCCCCATTCAAAAAAGGCAAATGAGCTCAGGCTTATATTTATGCTCATGCTTAATACTCACAGAAAGAAAAAAAAAATCTGTTTATTTGCCTTTATTGAAATGGGACCCTTTTTTTTGTGTGTGTGAAGCTGGAATGATGTTTCTTTGCAGCGCTACTTCATACTGCTTATGTTTTCCAAACCATTACTACAGAAAGCCTTATTTCAAACCAATAGTAACAGTCAGTTTTAGGACTCCCAGTATTATTTCTATGCATATAGGAATGGCTTGGTTCTCACCTTATGCTCATAAAAGGTATCAATAAGAGTAATGAAACGACGAGATTGTGTCCTTTTAGCTATTGTAAGAAGTGGTATGTCACGAACAAACACTGTGTCAAAATGCTTTGATATTTCCAAATAGTCGCTGGCTCCAAGAGGCTGAAACAAAACAAACCATAAGCAATGGAAACCCATGATAGAATGGCACATAAACTCTGTATCCTGACATACTACAGTAACAGAAGAGAGCTGATCATATTCTTATTTTTATTCCTTTGTATCTCGCTTGAGGAATGCTCAATTGCCCTTAGGGACATTGGTACCTGTGGGTGTTCATACTCCTGGCTTTACATGAACAGTGAGAGTGAAAAATGTGGTTCTTCTGCACCCAGACAACATTATGATCTCTGACAACCTCAAACAAAATAATCACTATAAACCATAATCCATAGAAGACATGTGATTTCAACCTAAAGCATAAATAATTTGAATAGCTATTAGGATGCTTTCTAGCAGCAAGATTTTTAAATGCAAATTTATAGGCTTGTTACTAAATCCTAAGTAGACCTGCATTTAGTTCACCTAGGACTAACCCAGACTGAATAAATATCTTATTTTTTAAGTATGGAAAACAAGAGGAAACAGACAAAAATACAATTTTGCAGCAGTTCCTTTGTTCATGGTTTCTCCTGTAATGATAAAATAAAAATCTTCAAGAAGAACTCATTAGTTTCTCTTTCTGTGTCTAAACCATCAACAGAAAATATGCACAAATAGTAGTAGCTCATTCAAGTACATTCCTCTAAAATTACTTTTTCATTACATGGAAGGTATTTTTTTCTGCAAGATTTGTCCTATCAGTACCACAGGCAGTACTTTATCATGAGCTATTAAAATTTGTACTCCTGAATGCCTTCTATCAGTTTTACTTGGAAAAATGCTTCAGAATCTTGTCTGCAGCTATTGCAGAGAACAAATTCAGCAGCATTTTGTGTGGTCACAACTCCCTTCCCAGGTAATCACATGCACTACGTGCTGTACCAAGTATAATACTGTTATAAAGCACTGCAATATTGCTATTATCTTAACACCAGTAAATATATTTTTTTAACTGAAATTGTGAGACTAATTTGTTGTAGAACACACATAACTTCTTAACTAGAACACTTCTGCAAAAAATTATTTTAAGCTATTATCAATAGCTGCTTATGAACAGGGCTTTGTGTTTTCTTTAGATGCTAGAATAAAAAAAACTGGTCTCTACACAAGCACAGGAGAGAGAAGCCCTGATGGCATTCCAAAAATTCTTCTGAAAATTAATGGGAACAAGCTAACCTTGCAGGCAGGTAGTAAAGCCTCTCACTCTCCACCAGCTCTCCCACTTGCAGTCTCATGAATCACCCTGCTTTCCCATTCCCAAGCACACAACTTCCCTGTAGCATCTATGGAAAAGAATTATTACAAAACCTTTCAATTCTTTTGAGCAGTGTTTTTGAGCTGTATTCTCCCCTTAGAATTAAATTTAATGCTTATTTTCTCCCTCCATTTCAGTCCCCCAGTTACTACTATGGACTTAGTCATCAGAAACCAAAAACTCATCATCATGAGGGCCACCAGCAAAGCTTCATGCAACACCTCTGAAAAAAAACCAAATCCTATCTGGATAAACCAGAGTAGCTGAACTCAAAATGTCCTGATGAAATAAAGCAGGAAAAGGTCCAAGAAAGTGGAAGGAACTGATGGATGGAAACAACATATAACAAACTCACTGGACACCTTGCCACCAGATACGAGCGATACATCTGGACAGCCAGAGTATCAAGTGCAAAAGAAAAACAATGGGAGCACTAAAAGCAACACAACCAGGATGCTGCTGGGGATTTTCAGATTAGTGATAAGCAAACAGTTTCAGTAACAGTAATTTTATTCCATACTTAGGACTGAAGTACTGTTAAACACAGAGGAGATCAAGTATGCCTGTGTGATGAGTACCTGTGAGGGAGAACAGCAGTGATCTCACTGTACACGAGAAAGATAAGAATTTCTCATGTCTCCCCTTAGGTAAGAAATTAGAGAAATCACTGCTATGCTGATTCATTCTTTTATCACATGAAGAGCCCAAACAGTCTTCTGCTGAAACCCAAAACCCTGAGGAATTATTCTGCCCTGCCCCAATGTGACACACTTTCTCACACAAATCATACCAATACACCCTCTTCATCTCAAACTACCAGATATTAAAAGGTGATTTCTAAAACAAATGAATATGTAACTAAAAATTAAAGCGTACAAACTTTTGCAAAGTGGGCAAACTGAGATGCCCAACTAAGGAGCTATACAGCTAAGAACTTGGTGGGTACCTTGTTTGGTGGATATCCAAACAGGAGAATAAAAAACCTGGGTAGTCAGAGGGAAGAAACAGGTGGAAGACAAAAATAAGGCTAATGCATTTCAAATGGGAAGAATGGAAGATGTAATACTTATACTGCTTTTCACATAGACATAAAATCATGGTTCATAGAAGGTTACAATATGCATCTTTATCAGTCAAACAGGAATTCAATCTACTTCAGCAGTGCAAAAAGCAAGCAATTAAATAATTCCTCTAATTAAGGGCATAAAAGGCAGAACTTTCAAACTTTAACAAGAACTTCTGAAACATCTACACCAAGTGATAATATTCTGTGAATGTTGGCAGAAATGTGCCTTTGGAGACTCCAAAATCTTACACTCCGAAAGATCTGAGTCCAGCAGCATGAGTACTTTACTAGAGTAAATTTGGTACCTCCCTGACAAGACTCAAGTCTAGTGAGACACAACTGAAATGCCGAGTCAGCCATTCTGCTGTTACGTGTGGCTCAGCTGATATCAGCTGTAGTCCCTTACGCAGAGGAGTTCTCAAAACTCCCTGCTTTTGGAGTTTAGAGACAGTCCTGGAGATGAAAGACAAAGCTTTTAATCTTGTTCCTAACATGACTTACTCTTGTCTTGGGAAGTCCTGTCATTTCCTTCTGTCTTACTCAGTGT
Organism: Hypocryptadius cinnamomeus; assembly: GCA_013400635.1. Lineage (NCBI taxonomy): Eukaryota > Metazoa > Chordata > Aves > Passeriformes > Zosteropidae > Hypocryptadius > Hypocryptadius cinnamomeus. Next base: position 7,224 of record VYZP01055468.1, read on the forward strand.
AAAAAGAAGGAACCACCAGCAAGTTTGCAAACGCTCTGGTGACAGATCAGAGCCCTTTTTTGTATACCTCTGTCCTTGCTATTGGCCCAGTTTCCATGCTCCCTGTAATTGCTTCAAAGCTGGTCTAACCCATCAGCTAACTCAAAATGCTCCAAATGCAAGAGACCATGATGCAGGGGCACCCTGACAGCTCCTCAACTCACATTCTCACTGGCCTGGTGCCCCCCAAACCTGGCATGAGGCTGGCACAAGCACCCACGTACCACCTCTGCCACACAGGAACAGAGATGGGGAAATGGCTTCAAGGCCAGATTGTGCCATTGCTAGAGGCTCTGCCTGTACAGCCCATATACAGAAACTCCACCGAGGAGCAAATTTCTGCTGTTCCAGCAGCCCACAGCCCTCCCCTACCCTTATAGCAGCCTTTCTGCCTTCAGGCCCTTTTTCCCTCACCTTGCAGCAAGCACTCTCTGGGTCCCAGCTGCCAGCAACACCAGCCCAGACTAGGTTACAAGACTAGAGGCACACGATTTTGGACACATAGCACTGTCCTCTGTATAACTCTCCAGGGCGGAAATTTATTTTGTGAATCCCAACCAATCGCAGAAAGTATTTCACTTTAGTTAGCAGGATACATTAAGGTATTCCTTCCTCTGAAGTTGCTAATGAAGCCACAAATCCTCCTAATACTGATACATATATATATGTAATCCTCTTACTAAAAGTTTAGCCTGATTAATCTCATCCTCTGAATAACATCGTAAAAATAACTTCATTTGGTGTGTGTTTCTGGTACTGTCTGATCTCTTTTGTTTCATCAATTATTGATCAAAACTCAACAGCAGAACAATAAGACATTTATGTAATGACCATCACTTACCATTTGTTACCAGTTCTTTCACATGCTATAATATTATTTTAAAAACTCAAAACACTAACAGATAAGAATCTTTTTTATGGTATTATTGTTCCTGCATGTGTATATACTGTAGAACTGTTGTGGATTTTTGTCATTAGCTCTGATGCCAAGAGTCAGTATTTTACAGGCATCATACTAATGCAAAACACATTAGCCCTGACATGGGCTACATCCTGACAAAGTGTTTACTCCACTTCAACCTCCTTGACTGAGTTCTCACCTTTATTTGTTTCTGTTTCTCTGTCTACTTAATGCATTTTCAGCTATCATCATCTCAGTTCAAGTAGGATGTTTATTATTTGGAGCTCTCTGTGTGCTGTTTCAGAGTTAGTCGTCTCCTGTTCCTATTATAGAGTTCATTTAATTATAGTATAAAGCATCTTTTTTTCTTTGTTGACTCATCAGTGGCCCAGTATATCACCTTTAAGAGATTGTCTGAAGAATACAGAATGTTTTACCTATGACAGAAGAGGATATGTCATCTCAATATGTATTTTTTGTTGATGCTGCAAGATATTCCAGGACCAGTTCCAACCTATCCCAAAGACTTGTGATTGACAGTAACTATAATTTTGTGCAGACACTCTTAACACTCCAAAACTTCCTACAGACAACACCCAGTTTAAGACCAGATAATATTTACAACTTAATCATTAAGTATAAACAAACAAACAAAAGAATGCTCTGTTGTTTCCAAATGAACAACACACTATCACTAGTGAGACTCATAAAACAGAGCACTGAGATAATGTGTCAAGATCATAATTACAAGAAAGGAACAGAAAAACCCAAGGCATGATATATGATGCCACAGCATGCTAAAGTTTAAATAAAAATGGGAAGAGATAGGGCACAGATAACTTGGTTAAAAAATTTAAACCTACTGATGGCAGTGCAAATGATGGAACCATAGAACACTCTGGGCTGCAAGATCCCTTAAACATCATCTAGTTCCAATGAAGAGAGCAGGAATCTAAGATCTGTAAACCCTGGAGTGAAAGATATTTTCTGTACCAAGCACAGCCCCTTGCTATCTTAGGTTATTTCACCACAGAATCCTGCTAAGAAATAATTTTCCTTGTTCTTACAACAAAAGTTTTATAGTTACATTTTTCACAGTGGAAAGTTGTTTCAGATCTTTGCTTTTCTGCTTAAGAAGATGCTTGTAATTTCCTGTTCTTTTATTTATGGATTTATTTGAACAATATGCTCAAAGTTGGCTGAATACTGGAAGCATGGAAAAGGCATGGTTTTGCTCTAAAAGCTCTCACTGCTAAATTTCCAGTTCCAACTCCAAAGTATAGCATTATCAATGAAATGGGCTCCAAAACTAGTTAAGGCTTAAAAAAATACAGGTCTATTTAAATATTTACACTTACTGTTAAGATTTCAAAACCATGATCAAAAAAGCTTTGAAAAAAAGAGAGAACTACATTCAAGAATTTAAGAAATAAAAAAATTAAATTAAAAGGGCAAACCCTTAAAACTCCAATGAGCTTCAAAAAGCTTGTATTATCTGGTCTATAAAGTATAGGATCTAAACCCTCAAGGTTTATGTAGCTTTCATTGAAAGGAGTGCTCTCTAAAAATTAAGCTCTGATACACATAAAATATAAAACAGAAAGGTGGTTTGACTAACAATATAACTGTATTGCAATATTTCCACCTGAAATAAGTTTCTTGAGTTTATTTTATAAAAAATGCTCGTGAATAACATAAGCCAAATTTTTCGGGGGGTAGAGAACCTGATTAAATCTTTAAAGCAAATGTAGCTAATAAAAGACAGACTCTCAGTCTAGAGCTTAAGCTGCAAAAGCTAATCTCTTAGGAATAAAGCTAAGATCACAAACTAAGGAAAACTGTGATTCTAAAAGGTTACTGGAAATAGTGCTCATCTATGGCATCTTTATTTACACCTATACCTGACAATCCTACAATCCTAAAGATGACACCAAATTATACTGTGGATACATGCAGCAGCTTTTAATGAAGATAGTTCCCTCAAAATTACTCAGAATCATTAAACCACAAATGCAGCTGAGTTATGTCATCATGTAGAACAGACGTTCAGCAGACTCAAAAACAGACACTTGCATTTCTAAATTGCTTGATGCATTTGAAAATGGTGAGGTTTTCTTTTCTTTTTTTAAAGGTTAGCTACATCTTTTCCTTTGAAGTGCAAGATATTCAAGTTAGGAACTAAGAACTACATCTTCGCCCTGGTTTATACAATGTGCCTATTGCAATGGAACAACAACCTAATAGAAACTGTTCACCACTTATTTGTTGTGTTAATCTACATGAAAATTTTATTTTGCCAGTTTCAGAAACATTGAATAACTACTAGGAAAAAAACCTCACACTCCGATAACCTTTTACAACATAAATACTGATACTAAATTTATTTTCAAAGTTTTAACGCTATCATATGTTAGCTAACGGTCAGTCTCACGTTAAGACACTGCATTCATCGGTACTGGGCAGCGGGACGAAAGAATATCTTGGATTACCGAGTGGAAAGCCTAGAGGATCCATGAAGCAAAGCAGCTGAGCCTGTGAGGAGCAGGTGCCGTGCCCGAGCGCTCCGCAGCCGGCGCTCCCGGCAGAGGGCAGCAGCTGCTGCGCACAAGGCACGGGAGCATCTCCCGACTCCCGCAGCTCCAGCAGGACTCACACAAGGCACGCTGCCGCCGGCCTTATTCATACCCATCAATCCGTCACTACCACCCATTTTCCAGGAAAACTTTTAAAGGGAAGTGAAGAAAGGGAACTGGTAGAGAGTGATTTTTTCTAAGGTGTAATGAACACTGTTCTTCATGTGTGAACACATTAAAATGGGTAAGACTTATATTTGCACAATTGCTATATACATATATATGTGTATGGAAATTTTAAAATCAAGTTAATATATAAATTTATTTTTAAAGGCATCTGGTGATCTTTCATTTATACATTTAACTCAATTAACTAATTATGTTTTGCAAGAATCTAACACCACTGGTAGTGTTTCCCTCATTGTATAGATGGAGAAACTGGAAGAAAGCAATTAAAGGCCGCAAAAAATGGGAGAAGTCAACATTAGCATTAAAATTCGGGAACTATATGTCCCTATTCTGCCTAGTGCCTGTCTCAGCCTCCTGTGGCTACATTTTATCTTGATGAAAACCAAGCAGAGTCCTCCTGTCTGATCACACTGGAGAAGCACATTCACAGGGCTCCGTTCTAGTACTGGGTAACTGCTTCATGCCCATGACAAAGGCCACCACGTGTCACTCTGCCACATAAACCCTGGTGTGTCAGGTCTGAAAAACTGCTTCTCCTTTGCTTTAAAGCAACCAAAATAGATCAGTATCCTCTCATCCAGTTTCTTGTTGGTTTTCCACATGTTCACATAGCTAGTAAAGAAAAAAAGCAAAGTGTATGAATTTGATATTAACTAAGTTAGCTAAAATTTGGGATTGTCCTCATCTGGGAAACCAGGATTTACAAACTGACGCACACAATAGCTTAGCAAGTCAACTGCATGTCATATCAGCACTGCATACAATATATTCTCCGTATTTTTTTTAATGAACATTAATGGACAACCAGTAATTCCCAGTATCTGATGCATTATTTTAGATAGAAATAACTCTTTATACTCTTGACATGAAAAACTTTGATGTTAATATATGAAACAAGAATGAAATGTTGTAATACCAGAAAGGTATCAACTGTTAACTCCCAAGGTCTGCAGGTAATAATTAAAAAGCAGCTATTATGAAAATTCTACTTAAGCTAGGAGATGTTATAAATAGTATTAAGTTACCAATTGCTGATTTGCTATTTTCATCTATTAGGTAACATCTCATGAAATCGTGTGATATCAAAGTGGAAAATGTTTCAATATTTCCCCTTAAAAGAGAATTTTGATTTAATTTTAAAGGAAACTTCAGTGAAAATAAAGAAGTTTTACAGGCTGTTCATATGAAATATTGTATTACCAAAATCACTATGTAAATTTCAAACACATATCTTTAATCCTACACCAGCAAATGTAGATTTCCAGGTCTGGATATTTATCCCTTGGAATGCATTGTAACAGTTACCCAAGACCAGACCAGAAGCCAGATTGCAGCAATGAAGTGAAAGCAGAGTCACTTGAGTGTTAAGCTATTTTGCCAACACAACAAAAGCATCTATTGTTTCACATGTTGATTCTTGCAAAACTTACTCTTTTTCTGGAACCCTTAAGGGTAATGGACAGCCAAAGGAATCAATTAACCAAGTTTTGAGTACAATGTTGTCCACTCATGCTGCAAATATTACTGACACCCACATGAGCAGTGGTATACAACAGTTTCAGAAAACTCAAAAAATACTACTGCAACTGCAAGATAATACTGTAACTTGTAAGTACTTCCATGATGCAGACCAGATATGTCAAATTTGGAAGAAAGGTTGCTTGGTATAAGGGAAATGTCCTATACACTTCCTGTGAAACCCCCCCTCAAACCTAAGGAAGTTCTAAGCCTTGGAAAAACTCAGTCTGAATTGACTGCACAGATTGATTGTAGACTAAGAAGCGTTGCCTACTCCCAGAAGTATGAGGGGGATAAGAGCTGGTTATTCCCTCAAGATGGACTGGGCACATTCCCCTGCTGGCTGCTGAACTTGTTCACTGCATGTGCAGGCAGTGAGAGCTGCCAACAGGCAGCAGGAACCCTGACTCCCCACATCCCTACTTTCAGGCACTTTAAAACCAGGAAAGTTCAAGGGGTACTTAAAGTTCCTGCATTTTAGAGATGGCTAAGCCTAAAAAGTAGTATGCAGCTCGAATACAAAAGCCTCCTCCTAAAATGTCATCCAGTTTTGACCCAATACACAGAAAAGGAGGCAGTGTCTGCTCTTAGATGTAAAAAAAAACCAAAAAAACCAAAATGAAACAAACTCTCAAAAAAAAAAAAAACCGAAACCCCAAACCTTTTCCCAAAATTTCAGTTCTGATAAGAAATAAACTGCACACAGCATTCTTGTCTTCATTGCTCCTCCCCCATACACACAGTACTCTGTATTTACAGCAAGTTTGTATTAGCATATATGTTATATTCAAAACTCCTGGGGAAAAAAAACCTGTTACATCAGGCTTAGTATAAAAATGTGTTCATTAGAAATGCTACAAGCAACACACCTTCATCAGTAGTTCTTTTTATAGGTTAGTTAACTAATTTAGCAACCTATTTAACAAATACTTTCTTGAGACTGCATAATGCCACTTTCCTAATAAGAACAGCATCTTCAAAACTCAACCCTTCCTATGAAGTTGGGGAGACTGGAGAATTAATTTCACTTCCATTCTTTAGTCATCCATTGTATGCATCCAGAATCAGCTTCTCCATTACTCTTCCTGGACTAAAATCTCACCAACAGCCTGCAGTTCCACCCATCATCACAAGCATGTGTGAATTTTACTTGTTTTTTTTTTAATACTGACACACAGAGCATTCTTCTAGAGATGTGGAATTTCTCTTGCACTTTAACATTCATAAAAATAAAAAGCTAGTCAGAGATCTCAGCCTAGTTTCACAGGACTCCAATGATACAAAATGTATTTGCAGACTATTTTTAACGTATGTTAACTATTTAGAGGCTGAAAATTATTTCACTATCCTTTAGTAAAATGAATATTTCATTCTACTTCACCTAGAACACTTATTCTTTGCCAAACCTTTTCCTTTTTCCACATCATTACTAAAAGTTCATCCATCTCCAGCTAAGAATAAGCTAGTAACATTCAAATAATATAAAACATCAAAACTCCAATTTTACTTAAGTCTTTTATCTGACTGGACATATTTGCCCATGACCCTTTAATTTTCCTGCACTTCATAACTAGTTGTCATTCATTCTGTATTATTTGATTCTGTCTCAACAGTGACACAGGAAATACTTTTACTATCTTTCTCCTCAGAGTCCTTCTTGGGTTTGTGTTGCTCTTTTTGTTGTTGTTGTTGTTACACTTCACTTTCCAGTTAGTCACACTTCCCTTCTGCTTTTGAAAATTACTCTTCCTGAGCACTCAAATATGCAACTTCACTGTTTGGAATATCTTTTGGTTTCATTAAACATTAGAAAATTAAGATTATTCCTACACAATACAAATTTCTAGATTAATTCATCACTGTAAGCTCCAACCAAATGACCTTGTACTGGATGTAGTACATTTTATGCTAGAAAATTATCATTTGCTGTTTTCTGGCTAATTACATTTCACCTTTTCCTGTGTTTCATCTACAGTCTAACATACAACAGTGTATTTTCTTTATATGATTTTATAGCCAAGTGCTCAAGGAGCAATCCACCTCATGTTCCATTTGCAACAGATCTCTACAAGTACTTTCCTTCCAGGTTTGTTAATTAGTAGACTGATATGTACTCAAGAACCTTGAATTAATTAACCTTAAGGCAGGTACCAGTACCTTCAATGTTGCACACTGTTCTCCACCTCTTTTAGCCACTTTGTCTTTAAGCAGGCTGTAAGCACCCATTCTGTATTATTATTTTATGAATTGTCCCAGAAGGTTTCAATAATAGCAATTATCTCTCATTTTCCCCCATTAATGCGAATTTTCCATTTATCATGCTTGTCACCACATCTTAAAACTGTTACAAAACCAACTGCAAATCTTGTTTTCAATTCTGTTACAAGTTTAATGAGCTCCTACAACACCAACTTTAGATTTCATCTATCTACCTGGAGGCTTTGCTTGAGCTGTCAATTAAGCTTCACCCTGGTTGCAACAGGCTCCAGCAAGAAAGATTTCCTGTCCCATGTCCCTTTGTACAATCTGCCTTCCCATGGGATTCTGTCCCCATGTCCTGCACAAAGAAATCTGCAGATTTGCTCCCCACAAATCCAAAAAAAATCCCCTCCAGTATATTCTTTTGTCAATCTTGCTTTTCATTACATCTTTTTCAGCTTTCTACTTTACTTTTATTAATGGCAGCACTTACGATGCCCATCAACCTATCTACCATTTGGCTTCACAAGAAGTAGCAAATACCTTGTTGCTATGTCCCTACAGATTCCTGCTTTATCCCTCCACAAATCACTCCCACTATTAGCAAGCTTGCTGGAATATATATAAAAGACTTTATACTTCCTGTCATATTGAAGGTCTCCTCATTTTGGGTAATTTTTTGCTATAAACCACGAGTGCACTCTTCCAGATCCTCCCTATGTCTTCTGTGACATGTGTGGGAGCAATTTTCCTCTCTGACTGTTTAAAAAAGACACTGCATGTTTAAGTTCTTCCATCAAAATTTAAAAGAATTAATGAAAAAAAAGAAGAGGGTTTCATGGGTTGACAGCTGCCTTTTTCCTTTTTTGAAATTTTCCTTTTAGCAGATTTTAATGGCAGCAGGTCAGGCAAACAGAGCAATAGGGCAGTCAAGGTCCTAAATGCAGCTTATACTGAGTGAAATTTTCTATCATTACTATGAATCATTAGCAAAAGTTTACAGTAATGAAAAAAAAATCACAGTGGAGGCAACTCAGGCCATTCATCTAAATTTAATAGACAATTCTGAAGCTCATGACTATACTTTTCTGCCTATGAAGGGAGCACACTGATACCCCCTTACCAACATACTGATGTAATATTTATGAAGATACATCAGTGATCTGAAGAGAAAAATCAGTGATAACAGAGGAACTTGTCAAAAGAAAACCATTTACTATCTGCCATGTTGTTTCAGTTTTAAGCACGTGATTTTGCTGTAAGAGACTACCATAACACATCTGCAGAAGGCATCTGAACTGAGACAACAAGATTTCCCAAGTCCTGGGCGATCCATGTAAGAACGATCTGAACCTCAAATAATTATTGAATAGGATGAGAACACTGACATGTGAGCGAATCAGAGCACTTCTACTTAGAAGCAACTTATTATCCCATTTAAGTACATAAGGCATTTACTGGACTAAAGAATTGTACTAGTATTTGCAGACAGCATAGCTTCCCCATGCTTTAAGAGGCACAAGGCAGAAAAAGTCTCAAAACCTTTAGTGAAAAGCAAACTATTCTACCCATGACACACCTCCACTCTTACAAATGGCTTATTAGTTTTGTCTGAAACAGAAAACCAACCGTCTAAAACTTGCAGTCTGAAACACAACCAGTGAAATTTCTGTCCAAATAGTTATCAACTCCATAGCTGCAAGGAAGTGAAAGCAAAATGTTATCACCAAAAGACTGGTCACCATCCTGAATCAAAAGTGCTATTGGCCCAGTTTAGGGTTGTGATCATTTAACAGCAACTTCAGACATCAGTACAGAGATCACTGAAGTGCAGTGCAACTCCTGGGGAGTTGTCTTCCAACCCACTGAAGGTCAAATACAAGGAGAACTTTTCAAGATTCACATCTCACATGTTTAAGCAGAGAATGTGCCAGTATTTAGCAAAGTCTGGCATATTTTGAGAAGGCCTGGGATTAAACATTCCTTGTACATGCAGCTGAAACCAAAGCATGGAACAGAGTGTTACTCTAGTGGTGCCAGGATCACTGCTCCTTTGCTTGAGTATCAAACTGAAACCCCAGATTATAAAAGCAGCATTTGATTGCTATTTACATATCGAAATGTTACCACCACTCATATACCAGCAGTGATGTTAAGCCAAGCATGTACTGCAGTAGGATTTTTGAAGATAATCTGTGATACACCTAAGAGTGAATTCACTATATCATTAAAAAGAAAATTAGTATGGTTCATTTTGAAGAAAGGGGGTTTTTCCTGTTAAATTAAAAATATTTCTGTTAATCAAGTTTTTTAAAAAAGCCTTTTTAATTCAGTGCATCTTGGGAAAATAGCAAGTTTGTGTGGTTTGAATTTTTTTTTTAACTGTGAAAAGCTCAAGCATTAACTGATCTAGATTGGACTGGGTACTCACTCTGTCGCACAGCTCTTCAAATGTGAAGTCTGCAATGGTTCCACATGCTTTATTCAGCCTCAGCTCTCTGCCTTGCACTTTTAGAATCCTTGGTCTAGTTACTATGGGAACATGAACAAAGACTCAATCTTCTCTGGATAATTACTATAAAATTCATCTCTTACAGATAGGAAATGCATAGCTTCATGAATAATAGCACATGATTCAACACATAAATTAGACAAAATGCTGATACAATGACTGCCACTTGAGTGTGGCATCAACCCATATACAGCAATGGAACTTATTAATTGGTCAGTGGAGATTGGGCATTGTGTTCTAAATGTATTCTCTTTCAAGAGAAATTAACTTACGTACAATCATTTTGTTTCTGAGCCAGCTCATCAAACAACTTATCCATGACAGCCTCCACATCAGCTTCACTTGTGCTACAGTGAAAAGAATAATAGAATATGAAATTAATAACACTTGAAGCCAACATCAAACAGCTGCCTGAGCCTGCTTAGCTTTTTGCCCATAAAAAAAAGAGAACAGGATGTTATGCTCTAAATACAAACATTACATTTAGAATACACTTAAAAGTAGAGAATATTAACTCTCAGGTAGATGATTCTGCCTTATTTGCATACACTGAAAGACTTCTGTGTTTTGAGCTGTTTCCAGTAATGAGGCAATACAGGCAGAGCAGACCCATTAACACTATGTACACAATGAGAAAAAAGCTTCTGGCTCTATCTTGCATGCAAAATAAGAGCAAATAGACAAGGCAAGGCAAGGCAGTCAAGCACCTAAAGAAGTATCCTTTGAAATTTCTGAGAGGGGACTTTGTGAAATTAAATGTCGAAACAGATTTTTCTTTTTTCTTTTTTNNNTGGGGGGGGGGGGGGGGGGGGGTGGTACTGTGGGTACTGTGTCAAATCAATCGATTATATTGACCAAACAATTTGCAATATTAAACTGTGAAATTAAAAATACCACTATCATCTCTGTATTAGCAGTTCTAGCAGTTTCCCAACCTCTGTTCCTAATATTGCTTGGGAAAAGATCAACCACAGACGGTGAAATGCAAAATATCTGTGCTGATGGCTGAAGTAAAGATTACATTCATCTTCTGGGCCACAAGAATTAAAAATCAGTCCAACCAGTGAACTTTTTTTTTAATCACTGAATAGGGTAGAGAGCCAACCTTTCCATGTCTTACCCTTAAAGATGAATAGATAGATAGATAGACAGATAAGATTTCTCACTGAGAATAGTAAATTAATGTCATGGTAGACAACAAACTAGAACTAGGATATATAATGTTTCACTGAAGTTTGTGTAAGCTCTTCTGGTGTGAAATCTTATTTTTTAGATCTTGATGCACTGAAATCACACTGCTTCACACAATTCTAGACATCCTCTTAACTGACAAATGATTATCAGCTTGTTAAACAAATACTCTCCTGCTCATTAGACCTTAAGCACCTTAAAAATGTTAACACCAGAACTGAAGAAACTACTTTTTAGCTAAAGCTTAACGATGATAAAGTTTGTAGACACAAAGAATTTGGGAAAAAAATTTTAAAACTCACGAACTTATACAAGTGCCATTTTGAAGACATTAAAAACCTTTTCTGACTAGGAGGTTACATAAAATTCTAGAAGTTTCTCTCAACATTGATATTGGTGTGTTGCATTCCTCTGACAAAATGATAAAGAACAGACAACACCAGAAAAAGAAGAGCCATAAAAGGGGGTAAAGAGCGTGTGCATGTGTGTATAAATATATATATCCATATATCTGTATCTATCTCAGAGAGTATGTGCATGTGCATGCACATCAGTAACAGAAATTTCACCTGAAAGGCTACCAGAAGAAACAGGTGAATATGATGCCAAGGTGGGCATTTGTACCTAATTGCCAAGAAAGTTTGTTTTGAAAATAGACACCTGAGACTGAGATCAATGAAGTTGCTTTGATCAGGCATCTTGTAATTGTGTTACACTGACTGCTCTCAGATGAGTATGAAACAGCTTTAAGTAACCCTCAGTTACACGTTTTAAATGAAGACAGGACTAGACAACATATGAAGCATCAAGAGGATTCTTAAAAAAAAACTGTGACAATGATACTATAGCCATTAATAGAAGAACATATACATGTTGAACAAGAACATTTTCTTTGGGGGACAAGACTGCTAATTAAATTTTAGAAATCTGTAGCAAAATACTGTACACAGTACCTAATTTTAAAACAAATGAAACAAAAGGAATCCCCACATACTAAGCTAGTTCTACAGGGTTGAAAGCTCCAATTAACCAGTTTGAATAGAAGAATAAATGAAGAAGAAAGGACAAAGAAATAAGTACCTAATTCTATTGGCAGCTATGGGGGTTTTTTAAAAACTTTTCCCCCCACTGCTTCCTAACAATTTACGCATCAAGTTCTAAAGGCAACCAACATCTTTCCAGTAAGACAACATAAGACAGAATTATTGCCAATCTCTGCCATTCACTTGATCAGAAGTTTTACAGCAGAACACAATGAGATATTTTGGCTGGGTATTACTCCTGGAACTTGTTTATATTGCTTCTCCTCTGAGAGCTGACACCACAGGCACCATGTTTGGCCTATTACCTGCTAGAAACCACAAACATCCTTTTCCTTTCTTCAGAGTACGGATAGTGAGAAAACAATGTGGCAGGTGCTCTCCACAGTGTCCAACAGAGGGGCACAGTGCAGCAGGCCCAGGCAGCCGCAGCGCCGGCAGGGACAGCAGCGCTCAGAACCAGGGCCATGATGAGCACGGGTACCAGCAGTGCCTTCAGAAAGAACTTCTGAGCAGTGACAAAGCACTGAGCAAGTGCAGCCAGGCAGGAGTACAGGACAAGAGCTACTTTTCTCAAGTTCATCTAGCCACAGTTTAAGGATACAGAACTTGCACTGGACCTGTTTTCCATATATGAAATTCTGTCACTTCCTTTCAAAAGCAGGAAGAGTTACCAGTTGCAGTTCTACCAAGCAGTATTCCTCCTTCCAGACAAACAGCTACAACATCTAACTTCATTAAAAAGTAGCATGGACGTACTTGGTTTCGAACACCCGTCACAGTGATGAAAATACCCCACGTTTCTTAATGGAAACATGATTTTTACATCAGTATTTTAAAGATACAACTGTTTTAAATCTAATATTAAGCTATTGTAGTCTGCTTTGTACAGGTTGTCACTGATTAAATAATATTACAAGTGAAAATACAAGACAGAAAAATGTTTGCATTGGAAAGGTTTCAAAGTGTTAAAGAGCATGTTCCTATTATGCAGATTCATGCTGCAAGCAGAAACACAACTGTGAATATATTTTAAAATATATTTATTTGCAAATATAAAGTGCTAAAGAAATTTTGTCATGATAAACAGAAACAATCTGTCAAAACAGAAGGGTGTTGGGTTTTTTAATCCACAGCATTGGAAACACCCAAAAATTAAATAAATCCTTGTCATTGGATTTCTATAAATACTTAATTACTTAAATACAATAAGGATGTTCTTCTATTATAAGAGAATTGTGCAATCTCTTACAAGAGGATATTCATTACTTTCTAACCATCTGTCACTTCAGTTCTCCAAACACCACACCTCCCCAAAAAATCTAATTAGTTTTTATTCAGTCACACATTATAAATGATGCTAGTGTGGTTACCAAAAATGTAGTTTAATGAAGTTAATATCAAGGCATAATGGAAGGCGGTTTGCTGAACAAAATGGACCAGAAGGCAAAGAAAGGAAAAGTCACACCCTGCTAATTCTACCATACATTTTTCTTTTCCCATTGAATAGGAAATTATTAGCTAATAAGAAAGAAGAAGAAAGCTAATACAATATCATAGATAAACTTACAGGTAGTAAAGTTTTCCAGCAGCTGGAAGCACTCGTTTCCTGTAGTCTATTCCAGAATCAAGCTGGACTGTGCTGCAGTATTTCTACAGAGACAAAAAAAAAAAAGAAAGAATAGCTTTCCTCGAGCCAAAGCTGTATTTACTATTGTCTGTAATACAGAGAAGACACACTGCTGTGATAAGCCATCAGCATGAATATCATCTGCAAAACTGAAATCCAAGACCTAAAAGCTGAAGTCTCATTTGCAATTATCAAAGCAAAGAAATAAGCTGAAAATCACCCACATATGCAAAACAAAAAGGCCTATCACAAGTCCATCAACCAAAAAATTAATATATATTAGAAGCACATGGGTTGAAATGAGGGTGGATATTACTCATTCTCTCTAGGCACTGCTTTGTTGCAAAAATTATTTTCACAATAAAATATATACCTTTTGAAATACAAAATTAGAAGCATTAGACGTTTAATGGAACACAAACAAATTCTAGCAACAAGTGAAACTACTTCTATTTTATAAGCTAAAAATAACTTTATCTTTTTCTTCTACTAAGAAGAGTAAAGATTTTATAATACAAAGATCAAATATATGAACCACACCACGTTTTGCTGCAAAATGGACAAGGGGGGAATAAAAAAAGCCCTATATCTAAAAGATTTTATTTCATTTTTGCAATGTCTGAATTAACTCAGAAAAGGATCTTTTTTGCTCTCCTTTAAACAACCTGTAGGATTCTAAGTGTGATACAGATGTCCCTGAGTAGTTACAATAATTGCTTCTGTTAGAAAACTTAAACTAAAGGCTGGTTTTTTTTATTCAAGGCCTGAGGCTGAGAGCAAAATTCTCACTGCCATCAGTAAGATCAAGATTTTACCACCCACCCCGACAAAGGGAATAGCTCTGCTTATCTGTTATGACTACTTCCAACACACACAACTTCTGGGTGTTGTATACAGCAAGAAGCAAAAGAAGCTAAAGAAGAAAGAAAGGAAAAGTTTTAGCATTTTAGAAAATATAGCAATAAAAGCAATAAAACTTTTTTTTAATGTAATTCAACACCTGTAAAATTCTTCCCTTTGCTTTCAATCCACTAAATCAGTCTGCTTCTTCACTGCACCATGAACTATAGGTTTATCTTTAATATTCTTGTTAAGTGTTTCATATTCTGCATGTTCGAATTTTCAAGGCCTTCTTGAGGCCATTCAAATAGCAAAATTGGAGATGTCAAACCTCAGTCACAGCAACTACATTGCAGGGAAAACATTTACAAGAACTACCATCAGTGATTTAAGGAACAAAGGCTCTTTTGAACAAATGCATTGCATAGGACACAGATCACAAATATCTGCAGGAATTACTGTGATGACTCATTGCACTGATTTTTTGCCCTTGGCTATTAGAGAAGGCTCTATACCTACTTTAAACCTCCAACTTCTCTGCAAAGAGATAAAGCTGAAGAAAGAAGGTTAAAAAAAAAATCATCCTGAAAGCACAGAATCCCAGGAAAATCCATGTATCTTTAATTCCAGTAAGTGAAAAAGCCATGCTAATCAAATCATTATCTTGGACTAAGGCTACTGCAAACACAATAGCATTGGTGCTACAATATTATTATAATCTATTCCCTTTCTTTTCATGAGAGCTCACAAAGAAAGAGAATAACAGAGCAGAAGCAAAAAGTTCCAGAGGCATGTAATAAATAATATGCACAGGGGAGGGAGGATGTTTAAGCTTTTCTTCAGCATCTATCTGGCAGCCAAGGCCAGAGGGAAGATTACTGAAATTTCACAGCAAAGCTAGTTCACTTAGCTTTTCTTTGCCAGCATCTTTCCACCTAATGGTTTATTTTTCCAAAGGAGTAGATTAACTTAAGTACTATTTTTGTTATGTTAGTAGGGGGAAACCCCCACAGATTACTACTACAGCTTTGAGGACTATAAGATTACTTAGATTAACTTTAGATACTTGCAAATGTAGTAATGCTGTTAATCATTACGGTTTGTTTTTTCCTGGAAACAAGAGATGGGACTTTTACATGAATTCAGCCTCATCTCTTTGGCCTTCAAGTCAGATTTACAAACTCTACTGCTCCCTCAGGGTGTTGTGTTGCACATAGTGAAAAGTGAACATAGACCCACATATACTTGAGAGTATTCCATGGTTATGGTAGGGCTGAAAGAACAACAGCACACCTGAACACTGTAGCTGGGGTAAATTTGTTCCCTGGTACTTACAGTGGTGCTGGAGGCTCAGCTGCTAATGACAAGCAGGTGTCCTGTGCACTCAGACACAGACTTGTACTGGGCTATAAATGCAGGTCTGTACAGCTTGATGAAACAGAAATGAGTGCCCAGTGCTACACTGTTTTAGTCCACTTGTGTCCCACGTACAAATTTGTCACTCCTTACATGCACCAACAGCTTTATGACTCCATGACATTACACTGAACGAGTTTCAGAGGTAAGAACCATGAAACTGAAGATGTAAATACCACCAATACAGCTAAAGAGAAGACGCCTTTTTCTTTCCTTTTTTTTTCTTCCTTCTCTTTTCTCTGTCTTTGAAGTAATTACTATTAACACTCTTCAGGAAAAAACACTATCATTAGTGACTCTAGTTAAAAAGAACTTGTGTGTCCAAAAAATTATTTATGTTTTTGGACCCCTTTTAAGATACAAACATTGCCTAACAGATATTTCCTTCCCTATAAGCTTTGTTTGTATGTCTGTAATGATGTACTATTTTTGATTCTAATATGATACAACATGATGTAGTTTATTTCAAAAAAACCTGTTAGATGTAAGATCTTTCAGCCAAAAATGCAATAGCAGAAACCAGTTCAGAGATCTATAAAATACAGTTAATATGATCCTACTGATTTTTTGCTTCCTTAGGAGGCAAAACTCAACTGAACCAAATGTAAACAAAATGAAAAAAACAGAATTCTGATGTACAGCAGTTTTCTGTAATACACAGTGTAAGCATAAAAGCAGAGGACAGCTAACAGGAACTGAGAAATACTTAGTCCTTTTGAAAACATTTGGCATTTTACTCCTGGGAAGTTCCTAAATAATCGACGTGTTTGGTCTCTCCAAACTGATGGTCAGTTCAGGAAGGCACTATGGCCATTTAGAGATCATATTCCAAATACAAATAAAAGAGCCACAGGAATTTCCTAACCCTTCTACAGGTTCAGGTGTCTATTCATACTCATTGCTAATTATTTTCACTGAGACACTTCAAAGCTCACCCACACCTACTGTGTTAAGACACTCTATGAATATACATAAAATGAACTGCTCCTGCCATTCAACTCAAACACCATAATCTGAATCACAACATGCTCTCAGAAAACAGCCCTTTAAGACATGACTCCTGCAGTTAGATTACAAGCTTTGCCGGGTAGGAACAACCTTTCCATATGTGAATATATGGTAAGTACAGATCCACAGGTGCTAATGGGAAATAACATAACAAAAAAAAACCCAAACCACCAGAGTGGGAAATGTTATTTACACAAACTGAGCTCGGCACAGTAGAAGAGAGAAAAGGTGGGACAGCAGCAGCAGCAAACTGAAGGGCAGTAGCAGGAGGATTGCTCACACTGCCAGACAATAACACCACCATCTCTTCTCCAAGTTAAGAATGCACCCTTGGAGATAATTCCAAAGGGAGATGCAGCACATGGGCACCTTTGCTCAGTCAGAAAGGTCACAGAGAAGTTATGTGCTGAGTAGAGATCCAAAGGTTTTCTTTTTGGGGTTTGTCAACAAGGGTACCCACCATGGTCCTTTGTTTCTGCACACATTAACATTCACTTATCTGTTTCACAGGAAGGCAGACAGAAAAATATTCATATTTATAAAAAATTTTTTTAGGATACATGCTTTAAATGTTAAAAAGACAGCATATAATCAGAATATATAACAAAAGAAAATAAAGCACACCAAAATAATGTAAATGTCCAAGCTAAACACTTAAAATACTAGATTTGGAAAAAAGAAAACCAGATGCATGGTTGCATGGTATGGAGAAACAAATCCTGCTCACAAGTGTAAGAATGAAATACTAAACATCAGAGAGGGTGCCTATGTCAGTATCACCATGCATCTCGTCTACCCTTCACAGGTATCAGCAACATTATTCTCCTTCATCATGGTACTAAAAAATCACTACCATAATTTAAAAACCCTGGAAGTTTGGAGACGGGTGAAATGATAGCCTTCTTTACTTTTAACCATTCAGCTTCTTACAGCATGGGGAAAACCCCTCTAACATTACAGAGAGAAATTCTACTTTCTCCATCTTTGGACTTCCTCATCCAGCACGGGACTGATTACACCTAGGGATGTGATTGCATTCTCACACTTACTAATCACCATGGAATCCTAATCAACAGCCAAAGAACTAACTGGCGTGCTCAGGTTGTTAGCACTTAATTGTCAAACCCATAACTATAACAATTGGTTTCCATTTCTTAAGCTGGTGTTTTAAATTTTCAAATTTCATTTTGGGCTAAACTCCTTTTGAAATAAATACTTAATATTGAAGCTACAGTTTAGTGGAACCATCCTCAGTTTCCAACAGATTTTGAGATATTTAAAGTCTGACTTACTCTATTCAATTCAAATGCATAAAATTAATTACTTATACAATTTATTTTGAAGTCATTTATGTATTTATGTATACAAAGAGCAAATACAATTACAGAATTGAAAATGCAATTACTAAGTTAAAAATGCAGTGTAAGCATGGACTCATTCCCACTGAGTGGCTCAAAAACTTTTTATTTCAAAAGGGAAAAAAAAGGTAAAGCCTCATGGCTCAACTCAAGACACTTAAAACAACTACCTTTACACAGAATAGATAAAAATTAGACTGTCAATAGACCTACTCTAGAAAGTTATTAAATACAGACTAGCAAATACTTTTTTTT
>VYZP01055469.1:0-19625 GCA_013400635.1 Hypocryptadius cinnamomeus
CCAATATCCAAACTATCTATGGGCTAGGACAGATTATGTTATAGGAGATTATTATGGAAGCAATGTTAGGTGTCAGACACCCTCTCATGGAATATCAGCCTACTCTGGGAAACAAGAGAATAAATCAGGAATTCTTTTTCGCTCTCTGAAATAAATCCTCCAGAAGATCTTGCTGACGAATCACTGAAGTCATCAAGACACTTTGCATTTTCCTCTGGAACCAGATATTGGGTCGTCCATCCCTAAAAATGGCATTCCAGGTGGGAGAGGAATCTGAGGAGAGCAGTGGAAAAAGTTGGGCTGAAAATTAACACCTCACAGGACAGAAAATATGTAGGAAAAAAATAATTAAAAACTAAATTAGTAGTTATAAAGAATGAGAACCAGGCTGTGATTAAAGGCAAGATGAGGAGTTCTTTCAACATTTTTTACTGTACAGAAAGTGGAAATTAAATAATTTTTGAATTATGAACAAGTAGTCAATAATTACCAAGTGTTACCACAGTTATAACACCTGTGCATGAAAAATTAATTAGCTCAATTAGTAAGGGAAGTAACCTGAATCTCTGCAGGTTTTTCTCTTATTCCCATGAAAAACTCCTCTTTAAATGTCCCATTTGTCCAAAGACAAACTCCAGGACTGTCCTTGCCCAGCAATTCCCAGCCTAAGCCTGATTTAGGCAGATTTAGAAGCTTCCCTAAGGGACTAAAGGTTGGGAGATCAGGACATTGCCAGGGAAGGTCCAGCCAGGAAGGAAGGCTGTGGTAATGCAATTAATTCAACCTTTAACGACTGGGCAGGTACACAGCAGCAATCCATGGATCTCTCCAAGGATCTGCAAGCACATGTGTAAAAATTCCACATTCTGCTTCCTTCCCTCAACATTGGTATAGAGCTCATACATGGATTTTTGGCCAAAATAGACTTTTCCAGGCCTGAGATAGCAGAGAGGAAAGGGAGAGGTAGAGAGCAGGAAAACTCCCATGAATGTGTCATCCAAACCCAGATAAAATTTCTGTGACACCAGAACTATAATTATAATTATAACTATAATTAGAATTTTGATCAGACATCTTCAGCATCCTCCAGCTGCTCTCAGCCTTGGTGTGATGGACATAAGACCCATTTTAAAACGGAATTTTTTTCTTTATTCGACATTGGTTTACTTATGTAGGAGTATCCAGAAATACATAAAATATTAACTGAAAGAGCATTTTTGTTTTGATTTCTAATGGGGGAAGATTTGTATGTTGAAAAAAATAAGAATGGCAGAATGTCACTGCCATACTGGGAAGGGAAACAGGAGCATTAAATTATTTATTCACAGCTGGGGAGAAAATTTCTATGGGGTCTATAAGATGGATTCCATCCCAAATCTTTGTCAATATGATCTTATCCCATTTTCAAGAAATAAAAGTGTTCAAGGTAAGAATCCCAGAATGATTTGGGTTGGAAGGGACCTTAATGGTCCTCTTTTCCAACTTCTTCCCCTTCCACCATTCCAGGTTGCTCCAAGTCCCATCCAACCTGGCCTTGGACACTTCCAGGGATAGGGCAGCCACAGCTTCTCTNACTGAAAGAGCATTTTTGTTTTGATTTCTAATGGGGGAAGATTTGTATGTTGAAAAAAATAAGAATGGCAGAATGTCACTGCCATACTGGGAAGGGAAACAGGAGCATTAAATTATTTATTCACAGCTGGGGAGAAAATTTCTATGGGGTCTATAAGATGGATTCCATCCCAAATCTTTGTCATATGATCTTATCCCATTTTCAAGAAATAAAACTGTTCAAGGTAAGAATCCCAGAATGATTTGGGTTGGAAGGGACCTTAAGGGTCCTCTTTTCCAACTTCTTCCCCTTCCACCATTCCAGGCTGCTCCAAGTCCCATCCAACCTGGCCTTGGACACTTCCAGGGATAGGGCAGCCACAGCTTCTCTGGGAAATCCATTCCTGGCCCTCACCACCCTCGCAGGGAAGAATTCCTTCCTGATGTCCCATCTAACCCTGCCCCCTGGCATTGGGAAGCCATTCCCCCTCATCCTGGAAGAAATATATAGGATGGATGTAATGAAAGCTGTAAAGGAGAAAATATTTTAGGATGCATTAAACTTTGGGTTTAGGAGTTTGGGGTTTTTCATGGATGCTGTATCCATACATGTAGAGCAGAACATTCCCGCAGTGGGATGTCTCTGAATTAATCAGCTTCTAAACCCTAAAACCATAAACTACTTCTGTACCCTGTGGAATATCCTGCCTCTTACAGCCTGGAAAACAAGCAGCAATTGGAATTAAAATTTCTCGTGTTCTGCTTTGTCCACATGCACAGGGTCCAGACAAGACGCCAGCTCCTTGTTAAAGTTCTAACCATGGCTCTTCCTTGGCCTCAAATCCATCCATTATTCCTCCATTTTCTTATGGTATGGAAAGGTTATTAAATTCCTTCTCAACAGTTCAAGGAGATTGGAAAAAATCCTAATGGGGGGTGGTTCCCTCAGAGTAGGGAAGGCTGATGGTGATGTAACGCAGAATATGTAGAGGAGGGAAGGATAATGATGCCAGAAGCAAGGAAAAAGGAGAAAACGTTCTTTACTGGGTGGAAGTTTGGGAAGGAGCACACTTAGGTCAGGATGTGCAGGGGATGCTGTAAAAGTGTTACTGGTTGTCCTGGTTTGTGCCAAGGTTGGATGCTGGGGTGGATCAAGCAGGGATGTTTTTGGTGTCTGAAATGTGGAAACAACTTCAGACAGAAGTTACTGTAAAACAAGAGCTTTCAGTTTGCCAGAACAACTCGTTCATGTTTGGAGAAGGATTTTTAAAGGCTTTTTAAATTTTGAATTTATTTTTCCTCGTATGACAGTTTACAGATTTAGCTTTGCCCATAGGGTGACATTGATCATTCCCAACTGGGGGAATCTCCAAATTTCCATTGGCTGAGAAGTTCCCTCAGTGCATAGCTGATGCTGGCCTATGGATCATTATTTTTTCCTGAGTGCCTTGATTTTCCTCTTGGCACTCAGGAATAGATTGGCCCTCCCCACACCATTTCTCTGCCCTGGCAAGGACGGTGACGTCGGGCCTCAAAGCCAGGGGTGTGGCCTAATTTATTCAATTCTTCCCTCTTTCCTCTGCTTGTTCCTGAGCATTAATTGTGTGGGGACTGGGGCAGGAGCAGTGTGTGCTCCAGAGGCTGCCAAATCCAACGGATCCAGCCAAGTGAAAAAATAAAAAAGGTCGGGTTCAAAAGTCTAAGCGAGAGAGCCGCAGGTTTTCCGATGGCTTTGACATCTCAAAGGGTCTGATGGATGTTTCCTTTGTTTGTTCTGTGACCACGCAAAAGTACTATAGAAATTCAGGCAAATCCCATGATCTCCTCCCCTTGGCTGATCCAGAGTGAACGTAGCTGGGATTATTTATCCTGGTTTATTATTCCTTGGGCCACATCAAAAGCTCATCCTTCCCCTCTGACGAGCGCCCTTGACGCTGTTTCGAGACGTGAAATACACACAATTCATAAACAACTTTCTCTCATCATCCCTGCAATATACTGTGGGGAAAATAAATTATAAGAAACTCTGACCCTCCACCCAAAATTCCACCAGGGAGCCCTGAAAACAATTTACTTCTTGCTTCTTAATTTGAAGCCTAGCAGAAAATCTGTCCTGTGGATTCGCAGTGACTCAGAGCTCGTTGCAGATAAAAGTGGGTGTGGTGGTGGAAGGAGGGAGGGCAGGAAACAGATGTGTCTGTGGAGTTTCTGTCTGGGCAACTGGGTGAGCTCAGGGGCCCTTGATGAAGGTCTGGGATAGTTCTTTAATTGGTGTAAATTAAGGTTGGATTTACTCTGATTTACTCAGCAGAGCATCGACTCCTTTTCTGTTTGTATGGATCAGTCAGAATCTGAATCTCGACGTCTCCAAAGAGCCAAATC
Organism: Hypocryptadius cinnamomeus; assembly: GCA_013400635.1. Classification (NCBI taxonomy): domain Eukaryota; kingdom Metazoa; phylum Chordata; class Aves; order Passeriformes; family Zosteropidae; genus Hypocryptadius; species Hypocryptadius cinnamomeus. The sequence goes on from VYZP01055469.1 coordinate 3,934, forward strand.
CATCTCCATTTGGGCTGTCCCTGTCTAAGTGAAAGCTCACTTTAAATCACTGCATTTATCTCCTTGATTTAATTAAAAAATTAATTTTGCTTTGTGAAAGAAGAGAGATTTAAGGCAAGAGGCTAAAAACCCCCACCTGGGAGTTCAGCGGCAGCCGGGTCTCCTTTGCTATCCTCAAGCAGCAAAAAAAAAAAAATTGTCAAAATAAAGAGGCACTTTCTTTCCATAAGGCATCAGCATCGGAAAACGATGGGATAATTGGTTTCCTTTAGGAAGGAGAATATAGAGACTCTCAGTTCTGCTTCCCCAAATCTCCAGCTCCCCTTTGGAAAAGGTTTCTGTGCATGTTCAGTGATTATCCCATCAGCGGGGAGGACACTGGGAAGCACCTGATGAAGAAACACGGGAAGATCCAAACTAAACAGAAGTGGGAGCAGAGGAGCCAGCTCTGCAGAACATTGGATAACTGCAGCCTTTAATTTTTAAAGGAAAATTTTCCACTTCTTCAGTGAAAGGTCACATCTGGCAAACATTGCGAGAGTGTTAACAATTAGAAAAATGAAATATCTTTGCCTTCAATTTTAGTTGACAAAATAAATACGAGAATTCCATTGATCCTTTTAACAGACCATTGTATTATTCTTTGGGATATAGTGAATTTCCAGCCTCTTTCCAATCTGATCCAATTAAAGGGAACAAAACTTGAATGGCAAATCATGAGGCCTTTCCCACTTCGGTTCCAAAAACCCTCTCATAAATACCTCAAGGAATTGCTTTTATCCTCTGGTGACTCAACAGGATCCCCATAAAAATCAAGAGCCACATTTTAGATGGGATGTTTTACATGGATGGACACCAATGCTGGGACCTGTAATGGGGGATTTTTGTAAGGAATTTATTCCCCTTCCTGGGCTCTACTACCCTGTAATGCCTTGGACGTGGGGCAGGATGAGATGGGAATCACTTGGGGATGGAACTGTGGGGTTGTCTTGGGCATCATTGTAGGTGGTCCAAAAAGTCCCTTTTTGATATTGACTCAGGAGAAGTATGATCCAATTTCCTTGGTTGTTCTTGTCTGTGCTCCATCATTTCGGCAGAATTTTTGCAGAGCATCCCAAGTCTTCCCTGAGTTTAAGGAATTGCCCTGATGCTTTGCTAAAAGGAGCCGAGAGGGTGGTTTCTCTCACTGTGCACCTTGGAGGAGGAAGAAAATTCCACCAAAACCTAAATGCAGTCATTATCCACCCTCTTCCATCCTAGATTTCCCAGGTGTCCCCGTTCCATTGTAACGATGGAGACGTGGCAGCACAGAATCAATTTCAGAGCATCCCAGGGTGGTTTGGATTGAAGGGAATTTAGGGATCATCCTGTTCCATGGGCAGGGACACCTTCTGCTATCCCAGGGTGCTCCAAGCCCTGTCCAGCCTGGCCTTGGGCACTTTCAAGGATCCAGGAGCACCCACAGCTTCTCTGGAAAATCCATCCCAGTCTTTCCCCACCCTCCCAGTCAGGAATTCCTTCCCAATATCCCATCTAAACATTCCCTCTTTTAGTTTAAAACCATTCCCTCTCATCCTGTCACTCCATCCCTTCTCCTCAGCCTCTCTCCATCTTCCCTGTTGGCTCCTTCAGGTCCTGGAATATCACAATTAGGTCACTCCAAAGTTCTTCTTTTTCTCCAGGCTGGAAAAATTTTCCTGTAGGAATGTAAAGAGTTTTAGTCTCCTCTGAAAAAAAATCTGTTTCTGTTTTATGAGCAGGATTGATTTCTGATGGAAAAAAGGCCATTTTTAATTGCACATTCTCCATTCTGGAATTCTTTCCAGAATCTTTTTTAAATACACTGGTTTTCTATCAGCTTTCTTGTTTGTATCTTTTGAACATAAGGAATTAGAATATCAAGAATCAGATTTGGGCCATATAAGTTTTACAGAACTTAGAGAAAATGTACATATTTTTAGAAGACATTAACATTTTTCCCCAAACATGTCACACAGAGTTTCTTTTTATTCTCACAGGTTTTTCATTGATAAATAAACACTGAAGCACTGAGGAAACTTTGGAATCTTCAAAATATCTTTTGGGAAATAATTATCTTGATTTCACTCAACGAGAGCCAATGTTGTTTATTTTCATGGATCTTTTTTTCTTTATTTGACACTGGTTTAATTATGTAGGAATATCCAGAAATACATAAAATAAAATTAACTGAAAGAACATTTTTGTTTTGATTTGTAATGGGGAAAGAGTTGTATGTTGAAGAAAATAAATAAATGGATAAATAAATAAAGCTGCAGCACACTTTACTCTTTGAAACATTCCCTGAACTTTTTGTGGAGTAACAGCAAGAGGAATAAAAGGAAAATGAGTTTTCAAAAGTCATTTCAATCACTACATGAAAGTTCAGCTTCTTGTAGTAGCCACCCAGCTAAACCCGCCCATGGTCTGCAGGTACAGCGTCAATCCCACAATTCTTCCTCCCCTCCAACCTTTCATTTCCATCTGGAATTTGTCCCAGAACATTTTAACTCTTTTCCTTGATCCTGGAGCAATGCTTTGATTGCTTGCAGCTGACTAAAGCTGAGGACAAGACATGGAATAGCATCAGAGGGAACTGAAGTTGAAGAGGAAAACCTGGAATGCTGTAACACATCAGGATTATCCCTGAGGGTTTGGGAGCATTTCCATGCCTGAAGGAGCAGTAGGATGAACTCTGTGTCCTGGAGAAAATCCATGGGTCTCCAACCTGGATGGTATTCCACAGGTCTGGCCAGAGAAATTCTGGATGTGGTATTCCTGGAAGTGTCCAGGGCCAGGTTGGAGGGGGCTTGGAGCAGCCTGGGATAGTGGAAGGTGTCCCTGCCCATGGCAGGGACAGGGACTGGGTGATCCTTTTGGTCCTTCCAACACAAACCATTCTGGAATTCTGGAATCCATACAACCTAAGAAAGCAGGTTCCCCCCAAAAAAGGAAATGGACAGGCCCATTTCACCTTCAGTTAAGTAACAACAAAAGTCTAATTCCTGAGTTTGGGATGATCTCCATCCCCACACCCATATCCCAGACTCCCCACACCCCACCCAATTCATCGGTACCCTCAGAGCAGCCAAACTTCAGCCTCAGCCTCCTGTGCGTTCCCTGATCCTCTCCTCCCCTGCCTTGGCACTCCCATCCCAACAAAATCCTGCTTTATTCCTGAAAACTCCCAGTTGCCCAATTTCCAGCCCATCAGTGCCTGCCAAGTTTGGGCCTTTTTTCTCCTACAAGAAGCAGCCACGTTTTCATGGAGTCTCCCCATTTTTGGAGATCACACCATTTGCATAGGGTGTCTCCCCCTTTTCAGAGATTATTCCCAAATTGTATCACTAGAGAACAAATATTCCCTATATTTTATTGGGAAGAGCTAAAAAGTCCAGTTGCCTGATTTATTTTCCTGTTACAATTTCTGGACAAAATTCCCATTCCTTTGCTTAGCCTACCAACAGAGAATCAGGGAACCCTAAAATGGTTTGGACTGGGAGAGACTTTATGGATCATCTCATTCCAACCCCCTGCCATGGACAGGGCCCCCTTCCACTGCAGGGGGTTATATTATGTTGGAATAAAAGATTTTTAAGCAACAAATCAATTTTAATTAGAGGTCATTCCTTCATTAAATCAATTATCAACAGAGTTAATTCAATGAGGAGATTCAGCATATTTAGAATAAATGAGGGAAAAAGAACATTATGTTTTTCCATCTGATGAGAATGAGACATGAAAATATTTCCTTCTCTGAAGGCATCTCAAAAATCCCAAAATATCCTTAATGAACAAAAAATCCTTATTTGGTTCGAGACAAAGGTGATGTTGCTCTAATTCTAAAGGATTATTTTAAACTGAAAATATATTTTTAAAACATATTTTTGGAGCTGAAAATAGAAAACCTTCCATTAACAACACTGGAATGAGACATCATTTATAAAATTAAACTCTTCTATTTATTGAAACAAAAGTCACTGGGATTTAATTACATTATTTTAATTGTATAAAAACTTTGGCCTGGTAATTATATTTCCATATTTTCCAGGCGGGAAGCTGAGATTTCCTACGGAAAGTCTAAGGAGTAGAATTGTCTTAACTCTGTGTCTGAACAGCACCCAGCACACTCAGAACCTGCCTTATTATCCACAGTTTGGGGCAAAAATATCCAAGGAAAAAAACATGGTTATAGGATTTGACTTCACATTTATCCACAAATAAAAATGTTGAGTGGAAAATAAGTTGGGACATCTCCCTCATCCCTGACTTTGTGAATGTTCTGTTGGGTCAGTGTTAGACCTTGGACTGAGCACAAGGATCTTGAGATAAGCTGGGCTCACAACCAGGTCTGCTCCAGAGCTTCAGGGATATAAAACTAAGTTTTATCTGGACAATGTGGCTTTTTTTGGGAAACAGTTTAGGAATCATACTTGGAATTCCTCTGCCACGTTTTTTGTTTTCTTTGCTCCAGCTCTTTACAAGATCCTTCCATCCTTGTGGGAGCGCTGAACTTTGCTACTGAATGCATGGAAACATCTGTTGTGCACCGAACGCTGGGAATGGCTAAGTTATGCAGAAGGACAAGAGAAGGAATGTGTTTGTCCTTTCAGATTGGCATTAAAAATAAAATAAAATAAAATCCTTGGAAATCCGAAGAGGTGATGGGGAGATCACAGGATCATGGAATCATGGAATGGGTTGAGCAGGAAGAGACCTTAAGGATCATCCCATTCCACCCCCTGCCATGGCAGGGACACCTCCCACCATCCCAGGCTGCTCCAAGCCCCATCCAGCCTGGCTTTGGACACTTCCAGGGATCCAGGCACAGCCACAGCTTCTCTGGGCACCCTGTGCCAGGGCCTCACCACGCTCACAGCCAGGAATTCCTTCCCAAAATCCCATCTAAACCTCCTCTCTGGCAGTGGGAAACTGCTCCAGTTCAGTCCCATTCTGGGAAACAAGGATTTGGGAACAGTCAGTGTCCATCTGTCAGTCTGGAGACACTGCCTGAGAATTGTGTTTGTGGGAATGTTCAGGACAAGGAATCAGTGAAGAGAGCAGATAAAAAACCTTCCCTTCAAAACAAGGAATTTAATCCAATTCCTGGTCATTGGTTGTCCAACACAGCCTAAAGAATTCAAACCCAAAGAAAACCTGCAAGGAAATAAGATGGAAAACAAGGCAGGCCTTTCATAATATTTATTTTTTTTTAAATTTTGAGTTATCCACTCTGACTTCCATAAAATCCAAGCACTGACTTGGTGATACAGAACCAGGGAAAGCCTCAGGACCTGCTCTGGAGAAAATTTTTCAGCAAATTTTCCAGAGCAAAGTGAAAGATGAGGCTCTGCAGCCTCTGGATTTTAGGAACACTAAATTCCTCTGGATTTTAGGAACATTCTGGCTTAGTGGGACTCGGTCAAAGGCTGGACTTGATCTTGGAGGTCTTTTCCCACCTTCATGATTCTTCATGATAATTATCTCATCAGAGAATGATCAAATTCTCAATTATCAAAACTCCAAGAGCAAGAACTGGTTGGCTACTTTGGGGAACTGATGTCTTGTCAGAATAAACTCAGCATTATCAGTACTCTGAAGTTTAAATATTTCATATCAAGTGTGTCAAACTCCCTGGATGCCTCTACAGGCTCTGAAATCCCAAATCCTCCCCAGATAACTGAGCTCCCATTTGGACAACCTCTGCCTCCAATTAATGGGAAGAAAATAATTTTCCTTCTTTCACTGTCCCTGCTAACATTAAAAAACTGTTTGCATCTCTTGGTAAAATTTTATATAACATTTTAAAGGTCACAGTTTGTCGGTGGACGCCTTTTGTATAAAATATGACTTTGTGTTGGCAGCTCTATCCTGAAAAACGTTACAGTTTTCCTGTAACTCCACTAAGGAGCAGGAAGGACATTAGGGCTGGATCCTGCTTTGGATTTAAAACTAATAATCCCCATCCCACTTTTTGCAAAACTTGTGACTCGTTTCACTCAGCTGATTGACAAATTCACCTTTTTAAGTGCTGTACAATTTCATTTTCTTCCAGGATACAAACCCTGATGATTTATTTTCGCTTCAAAAAATGGGAGGTCAAGACTTTCCCATCATAAGGAGAATTTTGCTGCTCAAACACAGAATTGAAGAACCCCAGATTATTCCAGAGCCAAATAATTCTGTTTTCCTGGAGGTTTTATACTCCTTGTTCCTGAATTCATCCAGGTCTGGTTATGGGTTTTGAAGCATTTTCCATGGAGCTTTACTGGGAGGAGTTTGAGATTAAAAAGGGGGAATAATAAAATATATTTTCCATGAATATGGGAAGTGATGAAGCAGAGTGAAATCCCAACAGGAACAACAATGTCCTGGAACAAAGGAGTGTCAGATGAGCATCTGGAAAGGTTCTGCTAAAGGCAAAAAGTCAAAGTTGAGCTATCCTAAATATTAAATAGGAAAAACATCAGTTGCATTCAAAAAATATACAGAAAACATTTCCAATTATCAATTATTAGAAGCGGTTCTGTTAACAGGGACAGGGATCTGTAAAGTCCAGGACTTCTGTAAGAAAATCCAATTTTAAGAGGAGCAGTGAATATACACAAACAGGAACTAACAAACAGAATTACAGTCTTCTAGAAACCTGAGAATTCACTTAGATTTCCCTCTAATTTCCAAGTCCAAGCCACCCTTCCTCACCACACAACGCCAATATTATGGAATTCTTGGAAGGGATTATCAACCCCAAACCCCTGCTTCGAGCAGGTTGTTCAAGGCCATGTCCAGCTGGGTTTTGATATCTCCAGGGATGGAGACTCCACGACCTCTCTGGACAGTCTGGCCCAGTGTCCAAACACCTTCCCAGAAAAGAAAATAAATAAATTCCAAGTTCAGATGGAATTCTGTGTTTCGGTTTATGCCTCTTGTCCTCTCACTGCTCACAACGGAATAAAGTTCAACTCCAGATCCTTTATTCTTTCTTTATAATTAATTCTTCCCACTGATAAGAACCTCTTGAGCTTTCCCTTCTCCAGGCTGAATTCCCAGTTTTCCCAGCTTCTTTTCATATGACAGATGCTCCCTGAATCATTTTTGTGGCCCTTTGCTGGAGTTGCTCCAGCTTGTCCATGTTTCTCCTGGGCTGGGGAGCTCCAGATGTGTCCACCCCACTGCTATTATCAATTTTAGGGAACTAAATTGGAATTAATGGACAAAATATTGGCTCAGTGCTCATCACTTTTCAAAAAGAGCTGCCAAAGAAACACGGGAAAATGGGATGAGGAAGATGGAATAATGTCACCAACACCAAATTCCATCTCTGGGAAACTGTTGAGTTTTTATCTTCTTTTCTGCCAAAGTCAGGATTAAATGCATGAGATGGAATTTCTTGTTGGGACTCAGATGTTTATCAGTTCTTATCTCTGTCACAGTCTCACAAACCCTGAGTTCTGCAGCATTGCACTCTAACAAACTAAAAATGGAGCCCCATCTCTCTCTCTGCAAGGCCTTTGAAGGATCAACTGTCCAATTAACAAATGACACCTAAATTATTTTTACTTTTAACCCAACAACCAACCACCCGTGCCCGCAATGGGGACTTTTTTATCCAATTACACAAAACCACCCAAATCCATGGGGAAGGAGGTGAAGAAGAAGAAGGTGAAGAAGAAGGACCAGCCCCCACCCCAAAACCTCCATCTTGCTTTATATATATTACTATATTCTAAAAACCCAAACTCTAAGTTTCCCACCCTGTGATATCACACACTTCTATTCAAACTCCACACCCACAATCCCAGTTCTGTCATTCCATTTTGGAAGCTTCTCCACGGCCTCAGGTCAATGCAGTGTTCTCCTGGGGGTCAGTGCCTGGCAGCACAGAAAGTCTGAAATTCTCAGCAGCCAGGGTTCCAATAGGAAACAAACCACTCTGCCACAAAGCTGCATGTGATTTTTCCAACCTCTCCAATGAAGGAATTCCCACAGCCTTCCCAGACAACTCCAGCACTGTACTGTCCCTACTTTTCTCATTATTTTATTGGAATCCTGCCTCTTGGAAGCTGGGATAACACAGGCACTGCCTGCCAGTTCTGTTTCATCCCAGGAAAAGCTTAGTGAGATTTTTCAGGAAGAATTCAGGCCCTAAAGCAAGGAATTTGTTGTGGATCTTGTGCTGCTCCCACTCTAAGAACATTGCTGTGGGGTCAACAATAGATTTGGGAATTCCTAAATGGAACAGGCACTTGTTTGTCTCACCTTGGAATTTAATGATCTTTCTGTGAACAAGATCACACCTTTAACTGGCAAAACTGGTGGAATTTTCCAGAATGGATTGCCAGGTAATTCCTTCTATTTTTTTGTGGGGTAAAAAAGAGGATTTTAGAGAGGGATTCTTCATCCAAGCTTCCCAAAGATTTATTTCACAGCACCTTGGGATTGTTTGGACTGGAAGGGACCTTAAAGCCCATCCAGTGCCACCCCTGCCATGGGCAGGGACACCTCCCACCATCCCAGGCTGCTCCCAGCCCCAATGTCCAACCTTGGGCGCTGCCAGGGATCCAGGGGCAGCCACAGCTTCTCTGGGAATTCCATTCCAGCCCCTCNCGGGGAGTTCCATCCCAGCCCCTCCCCCCCCTCCCAGCCAGGAATTCCTTCCCAATATCCCATCTAAACCTTCCCTCTTTCAGCTTGAAGCCATTCCCTGTGTCCTGTCCATCCATCCCTTTTCCCAAAATCTCTTTCCATCTCTCTTGGAGCTCCCCTTATAAATGTAGGGAAGTTTCACGATCTCCTCTCTGGGAAATCTTGATGTGAATGCTAAAATAGGATTAATCCTCATTTGATGATACTCTTGATGAGACACATCAGACTGGAATAGTAATAGTAATAGTAATAGTAATAGTAATTAATAGTAATAATCTGTGTGGTCAAGGGTGCCAATCAGCCATCTTGAATTGGCTTTCTCCTTCCATTTGAAATTTTCTGAGGACATTTGGGATGAGCAGATACAATACAGGAGCACGTTCAGGCAGTCCATGTGGGACAGAGAAAGGCTTGGGAGGACATCCTCATGGAAATCAAATATCCGTGTTCAAACATTGGATCATGTCAGACAGTGCCCCTGCATTCCCAATCTACATCAATTAATGGGATTAATTTTTAGTCAAATGACCCGTCAAACTATATCCCACGTATCTATTAGTGGAAATTTGGGATTTTTTCCATAGGCAACAGAGACCATATCAATATTTTATGATGTAGAACTGCAAATGCACAGATTCCTTTAGCATATTCCTGCTTGTTTGGTGACTTGGGAGACACAGGACCAGGAATTTCAGGGATCTGCTAGTGCTGGTGTCTCCTGGATTTAAAAAATCCTAATTCTGGGAGGGGATCATATAAAACAGGCAGAAAACCCAACAGCAACATCCATCTCTCCTCAACTGTACCTCCACATGGAAAAGTTGTGTTTAATTGGATTCAGGAGGACTGGCTGGAGGAAGTTCAGATGGGATTCATCCCAGTTAATTATACTCTCCCTGCCTTTTTGGGAAGCTTAAAAGGTCAGTTAAATATCAAAGCATTCTGTTCCCTCTGTCATTTCCAGGTTTAATTCCTCTATTTGAACAGGATTCAGGATCTCTGTACAAATCCACAGGACAGTGAGACAACAAGAGAATCCCAAAATGGATATAATGTGTCCAAAAAATGTACACAGTGTGTAGATAATTTTTAAAAGGGCTATCTAGGAAAATAAGAGGGGTTTTATCCCCATTTTTTAGGTGAGAGAGAGAGGTAAGAAGCTGAGTTTATGATTTTCCAGAGTTGTAGGAGATTCCATAGGCCAGTGAGAAGATCCATCAAAACCTCTGGAGGCTTTGGAAGACGTGGCAACTTCGTTTTCCTGCTCCACGTGGTCGAGTTCCACTTTTTTTTAACGGAAAATAAACGTTTCCAGCACGCAGCTGATTTCAACTACTCCGAGGGTTTCAGCCTGAGCAGATCCTGCTGCAAAAAAAAAAAAGAGGCTCCCGGGAGGGTTGTGGGTTTAATCATCATTACTTTCCCTGCCTCTCTCATCTTTCCTCACCACCCCTAATCTGTGCTGCTGCATCTGCAGATAAGAGTCAGCAAAATCACTGGGTCTGAAGGATCGTCTGAGGGAGGAATTCTTTCCTTTGAAAGCCTGGGAAGTGGTCCCCTGGGTGTGTCATTAAGCCGCAGGAAAAAGCAGATGCAAGCTCAGATTATCTGTTGGTGACAGCCTAAATAAAACACAGTAATTGGCAGGGCAGGGGGGGACAGGCAGCGACTGCTGTGATGTTGAATCTGAACGAGGAATGGCTGGAGAAAAACAGGGATTTTCCTGCGAAAAAAAATCATGGGAGTTTCCCTTCTGTGCATAGGGAATGAGTGTGACCTCCTCCATTCCTCCTGCAAACAAGGATAGTGACAGTGCAAAGAGAAAATATTGGGTTTGTGTTCACTTTCTGCCTAAATATTTTCCTGAACTTTTTCCTGAATTTTCCACTGAACTTTATTTCAGTTCTTGGCACCTGGGAAGAAGTGTTATCTCCCGAGTTTTTTCAGCAATGAATATTTCTCTGAAGCCTCTCTTCCAATCCCTGACAATTTTAATCCTACTTGTGATGGAATCACAGAGTGGTTTGGGTTGAGAAAGGATCTTAAATATGATCTGGTTTCCACCCCCCTGCCATGGGCAGGGATCTCCCACTGTCCCAGGGTGCTCCAAGCCCTGTCCAGCCTGGCCTTGGACACTTCCAGGGATCCAGAGGCAGCCACAGCTTCCTTGGGAATTCTATTCCAGGGCCTCCCCACCCTCCCAGCCAGGAATTCCTTCCCAATATCCCATCCATCCCTGCTCTCCTTCACCTTAAGGTCATTCCTCCTGTGCTGTCCCTCCAGACCCTTATCCAAATTCTCTTTTCATCCTTGTAGGAAGCCCAGATTTTTATGGGAAGCAGAAGGGTCGCTGTGACTGCATCTCAGCACTCAGTCACCAGGACAAAAGCTGGAGAGTAAAACCAACCAATGAACCAAGCAAAATTCCTAAAAATATTTGTCCCCTGCTAATTTGAACCTGAGGAAGCACCCATGACAGAATATCCTTGCCCTCTCCATAGGTGCTACTGGCTAAACCAGGCAGTTGGAGCTGCTGGTTTGTTTAGTTGGGAATCTTGCAGGATGTCTGATTTCTAGGAATGGGCATTGTGGATAAGGCTTGTTTGTTTTGGCTCTGTTTCCATGGGGATAAACAGAAGTGGAGTGATTAATTTCCATTCTGTTGCCATGGTTATTAATAATAATGAGGTGATTATTACAGCACTGTAAACCTGACAGCAATTCCAACGCTGCCATAAAAAATGAGAGAGGGAGAGAGGGAAAAAAAGCAACAATGAAAGAGCTGGAGCTGATCCTGAGCCCGGGAAAATCAGCACTCACACGTTGCCTTCGATGAGAGGCAATGAAATAAAAGATGTGTTCTTGGAGAGCCTGGAGTTGCAGACAGAGCAATATTAATAAAACAAGTGATAGATGAGAAGCCCTCACTGACTTCAGCAGATTTGCACCCACTGAGATTTGACAAGGCCGGAGATCTGCCAGTACAAAAGTCCCACCTGGTTCACACATCCAATGGAAAACCAGGATGTGCTCAGTACTCCCTGGATCAGGCTCTATCTTATTATTTTCATTACAGAAAGCGCTGGTGCTGTGTGGGGGTGATGAGTAGAGGCGAGTAAAAATATAATTAAAAAAACAAGCAGCAGCTCTTCCCCCTGGGTGAGTAATAAGCAACTCCCACATTCCTGGTACCTGCTCAGCTGGCTCTGCCTCCCTGCTCCAAGTGATTTGTATTCCTCCTGGAGACATTGCCATGGTGTTGGAACAACAAGTAACACTCCGTTCATCAGATTGTCCCCGCGGGTGAGATCACATTCGGCGAGGATTCCGCACTTGGAGCCGGGATGGTTTGCAGACTTCCGTCCTTCCCAGTCCCGGGGTAGGTGAGGAAAGCTCAGGATTGGCAAATCCCAGCCACTGGGCAGAGTTGTTGTTGTTATTTTATGGCTGACTGGGACTCAGCATCAGCCTTTTCACACAAGCCTTGGAAGGACAGAAACAGGATGAGAAAGTGACTGCTCGCATTCCTCTCCCCAAAGCCACAGCCTGGGCTGTGAGTTTTCCACGTTTCCTTTCCCAAACCAGGGGAAATTATTGTGTGTATTTGGTTCTTCCTGACCCCTGTGTCTCACTTTGGTTTGGGAGTGCAGCACCAACCTTCCCATCCTATCATTTGCCATCCTTTATCAGGATGCCACCTTTGGCAAAATAAAATCCACAGCCCAGCTGCTTCCCAGATTTCCTTGTGTGCTGAGGTGGCTTCAAAGGGAGCAGGACAGCAGAGCAGCACTGGCTGTCAAACGCTGCCACAGAGCCAAGGTGAAAAATAAAAACTCTTGGCTGTGGAGAGATTTCAAAGCAAAATGGGGCTGTCAAGGGCTTTCTCCTTCAAACAGGAATCCCTGTTCTCAGAAAATCCCAGAATGGGTTGGGTTGGAAGGGACTGATATGGAAGATGTGTGTTGGTGTCTTCACAATTCCATGTGTCAGATTTTCCACAGGGAAAGGAAGAGGGAAATGTGCAGCTGGGTGTTTGGGATAAAAGGAGGGAGTTTGGGATAAAAGGAGGTTGCACCCTCCTGTACAGAAAATCCCACTGGGAAACTCAATGTCCAAAAAGGAGACAGAAGAATCCTGAAGTTTTATTCAGATAAAGGGAGAGAGGCCACTGGGGCACATCCCCACAGGGTTTTCTCTCTCGAGGTTTTGGACGCAGGCAGATTAAAGGTAAAACAGATTTAAAAGGTGTTTATAGTAATACTTAGAGTGGGATCATCACTTGTCAAGATGGACCTGGAACTTGGAAAGTGCAGAAAATAAATTCCAGAATCATAAAAGAGCTTTGGTTGGAAGGGAGCTGACAAATCACCTCATCTGGAGTGGCAGGGCAGCCTCCCACTGGACCAAATTGCTCAGGGGCAGCAAAAGAAATTAGTTTTTAAATCATAAACAACCACACTGAGATTAAACCTTCAGGAACATGAACTATAATGCAGGAATACTTCCAAAAGTTGTGTGATTCCTGCCTGTTCCAGGTGCAAAGCACCTCTCACAACACCCCACACACACACATTGCACCACACTTACACGCTCTTGTAACAACAACCCCCTTTGGCTGGGAGCACATGGAAACGGGAGAAACTCCCAGCGTGTTTCAGCTGAAAGAGAAGAAAAGGGGGAAAAAAAAAATAAATATCCCAACCCCAAGTTCCGGAGCAATTCTGAGCGATGCAGCACAATCCTCCCTCTGGCTGGGCTGGCGGAGGGAAGGGGATGGGGAGAGAGAGAAGAGGAGGGGGCAAGACAAGTTCGTGGTTAGATGGGAGCTCCCACCCATTTCCTTTCCTTGCCCTTCCCAGGCATGTCAGAGCCGGCAGCCAAGACAAATCCAAGTCTCCCGACAGACAGACAGACAGACAGCACCGCTCACCGAGAGCGAGCCCAGCCCTGCAGCGGCGGCGGGGAGGGGGAAAACATGGCCAAGGGGGCAGTGCCCTCTGCTGCCAAAGCACCGGTGTGGATGTGGAGGATTCCGAGGAGAAAAGTGAGGGATGGGCCCTCTGGGAATTTGTGGATAAACAGCCAGAGAGGGGAAGTTGAGCGCGGTTCGTGTGAGGGCAGCAGGGGTCACCTGAGGGCTCAGATTGCCAGAGGTGAAGAGGATCCGACGGGGTCCGGTTCACTCTGATACGCCTCAGGTTTTGGCTTTTATATTTTCACATTCTNCACTGCTCTGTTCCCATGAGTTTCCATGAGGTGAAGTGGATCCCATGGTGTCCAATTCCCTCACTGCTCTGTTCCCATGAGCTTTGATGAGCTGGGATCCTTGTCCATCCTTGGATTCCTTGAGCTGGAGTCCTTGGAGCTGGAATCTCCTTGTTGCGGAGTTCCCAGAGCTGTGTTTTGATGCCAAAGGTGGTGGCACAACCAAAGCTGTGCCTCTGGATGGGATCCCTCACCTCCATAGGATGCTGTGGACCAGAGCTGGAGCTGGGCATGGACCACAGCAGCTCCACAGGGAAACAGAGGACAAGTGAGAGGAGTGGGAGGAAGCTGCACCTATTTAACACCTCCCAGAAAATATCTCCACAAAGCCTTGTGAAGGCTCACCTGGAACAGAGACTAGACACAGTTAAAGAATGAAGTAGGAATTTATTAGAAGGTCTCAGTGGATACACCGTGGGCTAAATCCAATAGATTTAGATTATGAATCTAAAAAATCATAATTTTTAGAATTATCTCCATCACAAATCCCTTGCAGCTGTAGCTCTGAGTTTTTTCACTCTTTTACCTTTCCCATCTTTCTCCTATTCATCTTCTTCCTCTCTTGATCCCACCCAGTCCCCAAAACAAAAAATTTTTGTGTCTTGCTCACACCTGTCCAGGTGGGATAAGAGGAACCCAAGGATTGCCATTCTTCCTCATTTTCTTCTCCTCCATGGCATGGAATTTTCCATGAAATCAGAAATGGAGTCCCACAACTGGAAGGTGCAAAATAGAAGAAAAGGAACACTTGGATGCTGTGGAAATTGGGGGTTGCAGCACAGGGTAAGAACCAGGATTCCCATTTCCAAGGCAAAGCTGGAATTTCAGGGAACACCTACTTTGTTCTGATGTGGAGTGTGAGCAAAGCCAAGGAATTCCAGCTTTTCAGCCTCTTCATCAAAATCGACGCAAAGGAAACTGAATCAAGAACTTAGGGAATTACAGGAACTGCAGCCAGAGTTTGTGTTCACACCTACACCTGCAGTTCATGAGCCCTGTGGGATGGGTTTTGTGCAGATTGGAAAACCAGGAATGATATAAAGCCCTAATCACACTTCTTCCTGGCTCATGGGTATCGTCACATCCATGCTGGATGAGGGGCCAGAGAATGGGATTCTCCACTTCTGGTGTGCCTTGCGTGGCACGTCCACTGCAGGTCGTGTGGGGAGGAAAGGATTCCAAGACTTAATGGAAAGCTCATGGATTGGGATGAGGAAAGGAGAGATGTGAGGTGCCCCCAGCTCCAGAGGCACTCCTGGCCACTCTGGGATCCAGGCAGCACTCAGAGCTCTTTGGAAGGTTATGCATGAAGGAATGTGAGAGCATCCATGTGCTAAATTACAATGGAACCAAATTAAGTCCAAACGGGCCAGGAATTGGACTTTCATGATCCTTGTGGGTCCCTTCCAGCTCCCGATATTCCATGATTCTACAATTAAAACAATGAGAGATGTGGGAGTCCCTATCTAAGTCTCTGATTTATTGCCTAAGAAGGTCAAGAATCCTTTTCACAGGGTTCCAACTTCAGGGGTCAGAAGTTCAGGGATCTTTTATCTCATATAAAATTTTCCAGTAACGTTGAGGAGGGACTGACCCAAGCCTGAGGTCACCCAGAATATTTCTCTTTCACTGTCCTCTTCTGTGTGTCACTGCTTGGAAGAGGTTTGTACAGGACCTCATCCTTGCAATGACCTCATGAGATCCTGGGATCACCTGTGGGAGGCCGGATTGGTGCCTTGTGCAGGCTGACCTAGAACAGAGAC
>VYZP01055470.1:1725-23718 GCA_013400635.1 Hypocryptadius cinnamomeus
GAGCCTTAAATGACACATTCAGAGTTGAATGCTGCCAGTCAGATGATGGGTGTCCATGGTGAAGTTGATTCTCATGGAAGAAAGCAGAGGAGGGGCTAAGTACAGGAAATTTGGTGCTGTGCAGGAGTACTGTGTGTCACACAGTTTTTTAAGTATAGGTCTGTTGAGGTTGGAGAATCTGGTACTTTACAATGTAAATTCTTAGCAAGTGCTGACTTTCATACCTCTTTTTGTAGTTT
This sequence comes from Hypocryptadius cinnamomeus, assembly GCA_013400635.1. Lineage (NCBI taxonomy): Eukaryota > Metazoa > Chordata > Aves > Passeriformes > Zosteropidae > Hypocryptadius > Hypocryptadius cinnamomeus. The sequence continues at coordinate 1,965 of VYZP01055470.1, forward strand.
GTATGGATTTGTAGAACTCTGAAAATAACAGTAGAATATGGCAGTGCAAATATTTGTCTTAATTTTGCATCCAGCATGAAATAAGGGCACTATAACATACTGAGATCTAAAGTGTCACCTCTTGTTTCTTTAATGTGATTTTGCTAGTTGTGGTGCATTCAAAAAAAAAAAAAAACATACAAAAAACCCCAACAAACCAAACCAAAACAAAAAAAAATTAATATATTATTACAGAAATATAAAGACAGTGTAAATATGTTTTAAACAATTTTAGTTTATATGCAGTTTAAATGTAAATCAACACATGAAATACACTGAGTACTGCTTCAATCTCAGCATCTATAATTTTTCAGTTATTTTCCAATTTTATTCTGCATTAATTTCTTTTCTGAGCAGATATGTTTTTGCAGTTATTGGAATTAGCAAATGCAGAGTTGTCAAAGTTTGTACAACTGACTGTTGTTGAAGTCCTAGACAGGCATTCTGAATAAAAAGCAAACCAGAAGGACGATCGCACTTCAGCTTCCTCAAGAACCAAGAATTTCAAGCATTTTTCCCAGTTTTATGGACATATTAGCATTTAAAAATATGTATGTTTATGCAATTATCTACTTGTCATATAATTATCCAGAGTAGCTAGGGCACTTTATTTTTCATAAATAACAATACTTTTAATGTTTGAAAAACATAAATAACACTACTCAATTGTCTTCTTTGTTATTATGGCAATGCAGTTATGTATCTCTGTTTGGTAACTCCCACCAAATTGAAACTGAAAATCTGATTTTTTTACCAATCAATGCTGTAAAATCCAATGATATCTTCCCATTTTTTGGTACTTCAGTACCTGACCTTGCAGTTGGTGCCTTGTTGTGTCCTTATCTGAACTGTTCTCAGCATGGATTTTCTCATCTATCAGGTAAAAGCTAAACTGCTGCCTATATGCAGGCCTTGTGGTCAGAACAGGCTGTAAAAAATGTAATAAGGATACATTTAAAAGAACAAAAACTTTTTCAAACACTAATGAAATAAAAGGATGTCTCTTATTCATAACTTAGTCTCAGACTGTGATCCTTGAGCTTAGGAAGAACTCTAGTTCTTCAGATATTCTCTTGATTGCCTCTGTGTCCCTTGAACTTCAAGACATTACCTAAGCTCCTCTTTCAGCTCTCTCACAGAACTGGTCTCTTCCCTTTCCCCTCCTGAAGCAAAGATGTACACTGTACATCTTCTGGCATCCCTTCAGTTCCTGCATGCCTGCTGGAATTGCATGAAGATCTAGGCAGTTGGATTGGGATTAAATGCCTATTGTGGTTCTCCTGGATGGCAACTGTCCTCATGAAAATTCTTTCAGCCCTTTCTTTTTGTTTTGGTAACGTATAGCTATTAATTTAAAATAATTGTGTGAATCAGGCAGCCTGTCATAGTCGGTGGAGCTGAGAATTTAGGGTCAAATTATCCATGGAAATAGCTCTCAGTAGACCTACATTAGGAGGCAATATGTCTTTTGGTTTTCAGGTAATGCATCATTTCTGTGGACTTTATAATTAAAGTGTACGCAAACTCGTTACTAAATCACTGTATTGACTAGGCTGCTGTACAAATACTAATGACTCCATCTCTCTTATTTCTTGTAAAAGAGCATTAATGTCTTTTTTTATTGCCATAAGACAAAGGGTCCATGAAACAGTCTTATGGTTATAGACTGCAACTTAATAAATTTGAGTGTATCTAGAGATAATATGTACCCTTTAACATAATATCCATCAGACTTGTAGCATAAATTGTATTATCTGTACTTGTTTTGGGGGCGTGTTAAAGGAAAGCATTAGACAAACTATTGAAGTGACAGTCATGGATTTATGAAAAATTTAGCATGGCACGATGTAAAGATTTGTTTGAAAACTTAATGCTGACTCTCTGTGGGCAGTTCTCTCCTTTTTTCTCCCACAAGAACTTGATCTTTCATTTTCAGGAAATGCGGTGTTTTTTAAACCTACAATTAATCAGGGAATACAATGTAATTGAAATACTAATTACAGTTGCTTATTCAGGTACCAATATTTCTGCTACAGTGTGAGTTGCTTAAGTACCTTTGTGACAGTGGATTTCAAATTCATATTAATCCAATTATCTAGAATATGCCCCAAAATAATTTGGTATCTACATTCTCCTAAGCCAAAGCAAATTACTATTGAAGTTCGTAAGACTTATGAGGGAAAATGAGTAATGTAGACAAATTGGAAATTACAGCTTAATTGTATCTGGATTTGTCATTTTTCTTTTTTTCAGGTTTTTAGAATACAAGCTTTGGTTTTGTGTATTTTCTTTTTTTTTTTAATCCTTCCTTACCATCACTTGGAACTTGCATGTTTGATTTAAATGTTCTAGGATAATGCACCAGGTTGAAATGTATGTCAGTAAACCAACTTGAGCTTGATGGCATCATATCCTGTGTGATAGTTTCTGTGAAGATGATTGCTGACATATTCCTGAGTCTGTTATTTATCCTGTGCCATTTTTCTGTAGGCCTACAAGATGTTCCTTGTGCTATGGTGCTTGGAACTGATGCAAAGTCTGGAAGTGTAGAACTTGGAAGAAGGAAGAGGACTTGGAGTGTGCCATTAAATTTTCAGTTTGGACACAAAGTGAAAGGTATTTCCTGCATAAATTAATTGAATGTGGGAACTTATGGCAATCATAAAACCTCTTTTCCTTCTAAATGCATCCTTTGGTGGAAAGGAATACTATGTACAAATGTCCCCTTCTGGAACAGGCTTGGCATGGCACTGCCACAAATGCAGTAGCTCTGCCAAACCTGCTACACTTACACAGTTCCCCTCTGTGCTGTCATGAATAAAAATAGGGGACGAAGAACCCTTAGGTGTGCTCACAATTGAAATAAAATCAAACTGTATCACTAAAAGAAGTTCTCTTGTGCATTAGCCCAAGGTAGCTTTTCTTCCCACCAATCTATTTCTGTGATACTCATTTCTGGACTTACCACAGAGCATCTGCCTTGTGCCAAGCTGTTTTAGGATTATGGAGCTGTAGCTCAAATGCTGACTGTGCAAAACAGGAAATCATAGGAGTTAAATAATCAGAGTGAGAGTCTCTCAGTCCAATGTACTTCTAGTCTAAACATAACGTTTTTATTTATTGAGTCCGTTGCTTGGATTATTTTGCTTGTCATAATGGAATGGAGCAATTTAGGAGTCTCACAAACTCAATTCAACCTGCCTTTGCTTTTACAAAGATAAGAATGAAGTCTTTCTTTTGCCCTACCAATTGAAGCTTTAGGACTAAGGTTATTTTTAACACTGAGAAGGAACAAAACCTTAGGTGGGCACTAAGAAGAAATAAATTCTGGTCAACACAGTGTACATATTAATGCATTAATTATATAGTTCCATGATAATAAACCATTGTCCCCGTTGCAAGTTGTTCTTAGTGATAATAATTAGTGATGGCAATTTGAAATTATAGTCTATCATGCTATTCCTCAAAAGATATCAAATTACTCTTCTGAATAGTTGCTGAAATATGACATCTTCTTGCTGGTTAAGTAAAGTATGTTTTTCTTTTGCCTGTTTCTCAGGCAAAAAATTTCAGCAAAATAATTTCTTTTCCATTAGAAATGACTGTAATTTCCAAAGACCCAGCATCTCTAAACAGTAAGGCTGAAAGACTGAGGACTTTCAGAGTCAGAAAGATTTCTTAATGCATGGCTCATGTATTGATAAATGCTACTTAACTTTTTTTTCTGTTGTGCATACAGTAGTTCTTTGTCAGTTCTCTATTATCATGAAATTTCATGCTTGCTAAACACATGCTTTATTCCTTTGCTCTGCTAAGATATTGACCATTAATACTGAGAGACAAGATACTTTTCATCTTTCCTTAAAGCAGGCTGCACTTCTGATGAAAAAAAACCAGCAGTGACCTATAATTGTACTTGTCACTGACACAGAATATATAGAACAGAGACTGTTTTTTATTTTAATGGTTTTTGTAGTCAGACAGGACTCCTGGACTTCATGTTGCGTTGAGGTCTTACAACTTTGAAACCTGTTTATTCCCAGCAGACTAAAACATCTTGTGGGTAAGCTTGATTGATAGTGCTATTGTTTAGACCATTGAACTGGTTTCATCCTAATTAATTTTAATTATTGTGCTGATGCTTTTCTCTCTTCTGGGTGTTATATTAAAGTATATGATGACTGTACATTCTTTTTTAGTTTTGAGGTATAGTCTTGGAAGTCAACCTTATGAAATCCATTAGGAAATTTCATTAGCAAATATACAGTAAGCGGTGATGGTTTGGGTTATAGAAACTGTCTCTCTAAAAAATTATTTCATGATTATTCTTACTAATTTTTTTAAAAATCAATTTACAGTTAAAGGATACATTATGGATTTACTTGTGTGAAACTGAAAAAAAAAAATTCAAATCTTGAGGGAAGTGGAGATTGTTGTATTAAGCTTAGTTTTATAGCTACTGACTGAGTGACTCAACATCTTTTCCAGGTAGATGACTAATAGGAAATTCTATTTTACCCAGCAGTATCAGTAACAGCACTCTTTGTTTTGGCAAATGGGAGGTCAGATTCATAGATCCTTTTGAAACATTAGAAAGGGTAAAACTGACCTCATAGGGACGTCCGTTTGCAATTTTAATCTTACAGAATGTCTCATTTATATTGATGCTCATTGCTTTTACTTTCTTCTGAACCTTGACATTTTCATTGTTTCTCTGATTGTAAAAATTAGATGTTTGATGCTGCTACAGATGATCTAATACAGCAACTGAATGTCTTGTTATAATTCAAAATTCCTTGATAAATATCACGTATATAAAAGGAAATTAAATAAAAAGTAAGAAAACCAAAGGAACGAGTAACAGCTGACCCTTGGTACAAATGTGTTAACCATTTCCTAAAGATTTTGTAAGCAAGCGACTTTTTAAAAAGTACTTAAAGTCAAATATTTATGCAAATATTTTAACTCTCTGCCATAAGCTAATAAACACCCTTTAATCTTGCGAGAGACTAGAGAAAATTATTACTGGCTCAAAACAACTGAAGCTGGATGGGGCAGGGCAGTTTCTTCCAAGGTGGAATGGTGCTCTGCTCCACATGGAGCCTCTAGTCCAGCCCAGGATGTCTGTCAGCCACTGGCACAGCTGAAGAAATGCCCCACACGCTGCCCCTGGAGCCCAAACAGGGCACCAGAGCGGCTGGATGACCAGAAGCCCCACCAAGGCTGGGTGTGGGGGGAAACAGGGGGCCTCACGAGCAGATAAACATCATAGCCCTGATAAACATCATTGCCATCACCACATGTGGTCGTGTCCCTATTGTCCTTGGATTTTAGGGAAGCTGAGCCCATGGTGGATCCAGGGTGATAGCTATATCTTTCTTTTCTCTCTCTTTTTTTTCTCTCTTTTTCTCATTTTCCTAATTTCCTCTTCCTGAAATTTGGGTAATTTGAGGTGGATGGATTCTATGCCTCTTGAAATACTTTATTTTGAATGAATGTTGCTTTAAATTTTGCCAAGTTCCTGGTCTTCTAAAATTTGCCAGTACTATTTAGTTTTAACCTTCTGGGAACTTTTTTTGGGTTCTCCTTTGCACCACCTCAGGGAAAAGTAGTACCTTAAGCCACTTTTAGCCCCTTAAGCCCCTCATTTGTCAAGTGAGGATCGGGGCATTACAAATGTTTTGGATAAATAGTAAAATAATTTCACTGAAGGAGAGAACATACACCTCTGTGACACTAGCAGGACCAGTTTGCAAATTCACCCACCTTAACAACAATTTTGGTCTGCATCAACATCATTCTTGCTTTCTACTCAGGGATCATATCATATCATTTATGCTTTTTGGGTCTGAGACTGTAACAGTTGTCCTTGGTTCTCAAGCTGGAAAAGTATTGTTTTGTCTTTTCTCTTTGTGAAGAGAACTTACTAACCCTTCGTATTAAGTTCAGAGTCACACACTAAGACAGTACAGAAAAATATGAAAGCTAAAACTTAAGGCATCAAGGTCAGTTGACATCAGCTGTCCTGTCTGTATCCTCTCCCAGCTCCATGTATGCTCCCAGCCTCCTCTCTGCTGGGGTGGGGTGGGAAGCAGAATAGACCTTGATTCTGAGCAAATGCTGCTCAGCAGTAATGAAAACATCCCTGTGTTACCAATACTTCCCAGCACAAAAGCAGAACACAGCCCCATCCCAGCTACTGTGAAGAGAATTAACTCTATTCACATGAAACAAAACCATCACAAAAGAATTGTGAAAAATAAGAACCACGGTTTCAACTAGTTGGACAGAAACGAGGAAAACATTTTTAGAATTGGGCAATTTTAATCTACAAAGAGTCAAGGAGTGTAAGATACCTTACAGGAGTAAGTCTGAAGCATATCTCCTGAGAGCAGAGAAAAATACACTCAAATAAACTCATTCCTTCAATGGAGTACTACTAAACCTTTTATATATTTGTACTGCACTTTCCTATAGGTATTAATACAGTCTATTGGTAAAAACTTTGTGGCATCATTGTATATGTCTGTGAAAGTCAATGCCACGGTGTTTGACTGATGCTTGTTTTGAAACAAGGTTCGTGCTCTGTAATCTGTTCTTGTGTCCTTTGAAATGCACTTGCATGAGCCTCACAGTGTCTTTTAAGATACAATTTTGTAATGAAACCAACTTAATGAACATACTATAAGAGTTGATAGCCTACAACATGGCTTAGAGAAAGCATTCATTTTCTTGTCTTGCAAATTATGTACTCTGGTTTCTGTATTAAAGCATTTATAAGTTCCATTACTGAAATCTAGATGACTACTTACTACAGGAAAAAAACCAATTTTATCTTTTTGTGTTGGTAACAAACTATTTTTTACATTTGGAATTGAGTCATCATGTCTCCTTAAAATCCCTCTATGCTTTACTATGTGCCATAGTTTTTGGTTTTGTTTTGATTCTATATATCCTGCTTATAATGATGTGTACATTATTATTCTGGAAGGAAACTTCCTATTTGTACCATCACCCTTTCTGATAGTAATTCCCTTTCTCTTAAAGGTCTCATTTCCATCTGCAAGTGCTCTCATCAGTGACAATTGTCTGACTCCTGGCCGTCACACTAAAAAGCAAAATAAAGCACATAGTTACAATGATAGCAAAGCAATTAATGACAATTTTCAAATAAAAAGCCTGCAGAGTATGATGAGAAAATGGACACCACATTTTTAGCTAACATTTCTGTCAAAAGAATGATGATAGCAGATGGGCTGATGGAATAAAATTTAGCAATCTTCTTGACAACAGCTGAGGACAGATCAGCTTGTCACATCCAGAAAGAGTCGGAGTCTTTTTTAGATTATTGAGTGATGCCAAATTTAAAACACATTGTATCAGATTTCTTCATGGCTTTGTGATAAATGGAGAATTTGACAGAAACAGAAGGGCTAGATCACTCTCATTAAGTTGCAAGTCTATGTTCAGCAAAACACGCTGAAAATTATGATGAGTTGCCCAAATGTATCATTTAAAGCCTTTTTGCATGGATTTAGTGGTATGAAATATGCTTTGTAATCCATCACGTTGGTATGAAAGACTTGTTGTTGAGTTACTGAATCATTAGTCTGAAAACAAATCTATGAAGAAAGGCAACTCTAGTAGTTGCTAAACAGCACATACCATAATAGTTTTAATGGCCATATTTTTCCTTGGCAAATTAGTATACTTTGTCATCCTGCTTAGATGCTTTCATCTTTTTTCTGGTGTTCAGTGTCCATGATTTCTCATGACCAGCTTATAGTGGAAGCACAGTTTAGATTCAATTTCAAGAATATGTAATTGTCAGTAAGCTCTCAACTCTGCCTGGTTTTCTTTCAGTTTTAACAATTTGGTTAAGAGTTTAAAATAAAACTTTGCCACTTTTAGCATTTTGCACTTTCACATTACAAGTGTAAATGAGTGAAAAAATGTAATAAGTGTAGATGAAAGGCATGTTATGCTTCAACTTTATGTGAAACAGTATAATTTCACTGAGTTGTAATAATGTCATTTTATTAATAATCTCTTTTTCACAGAAAAAGCACTTTTATTTTAGAAATGTCTCCAGTGTCTAGCTTATGCAATTCTTGATGCTTGATTAAATCTGAATGTATCACAGATCAGCAGCCAAGAACTGCAAAACCTATCAAGGTAAACAAGTGATATAGTACTTAGTATCTTCTCAAATCTAGAAATAGAACAGGCTATCTCAAAACATACCTCCATAATATGTACCACATTTTTTCTACTTCTAATAAATATTTGGCCAAACTTGTGCTATATTTTGTTTTTATTGTATCTCCTTCAGTTTTCCCAGCAAATAAATAAGGCTGATTTAATATGTATTGTGTGAAAGAAAACATTTTTGAAGGAAAACAAGTTCACATGGCAGCTTTGATAAGTAGTGTTGAACAGTTCCTTAGGGACCTGTGTTCCAATTGCTTCTGGATCAATTTTCTGAGGTCATTTTGAATAACCAGTGTTCCTGCACGCTGAAAATAACACCTTGTTCTGAGCATGAATTCTTAGAATTTTTGTGCATTTGTGGTTTAGGAATTGCTTCACAAAATATTGTTCATAATTTTGGGGGTATAACATGTGCTAACACATGAATTCAGGTGTAAGACTTCTAGTGAAAGCAGGCAAATGTGCAATACAACCATTTAGATTACATTAAATTCATAGCAATCTTCACTTTTAAATTTTAAAATTCACAGATGACTTCTTATATTTTTCTTTAAATTGTCATTAAACATGTAGTAAATAGGCCATGTTAAGATGCTATTTCTTTATCACAGCTTTCAAGGTAATATAATAACCAAAAATTGGCCAAGATACTCTGATGCACCCCAGTACTGTTTTTTTCTTTTCAAAATGTTTCAACATTCTCTACACTTTGTTAAGCATACCAAAATATCCTAGCTGAACAGTAAAAACTAATGGCATTTTAAGTAGGCTTTGCATTTCAGAAGAACCATGTTTATCACTACAAAACTATCGAAAACTTTCATGTTTGTAATGAATAAAGACAAAAATTCCAGCGTTCGTGGGTTTTTTCCAAAGATATTTGTAGAAAACCCCACAAAAACAAAGGAGCCCTGCCGCCGTTTCTTCTCCCCGGCTAGCTGGAGACAGACGGGAGGGGGGCGGCAGCTCCCCCCTGAGCTCCGTTTGAGTCCAAATTACCAGTGAAGGCGCAAATAAGAGGCAGAGACATCGCACATGGGTCCCGGGAAGTTTACTGTCGATGTTAACTCATTCCCCTGCTTGCTCCCGGGACCCCGACAAAGGGGTCCACAAGAGCTTATATTTGGGGGCAGGTCTCAAGGGAAGGTACAATCTTAACAAATCAGAAGTAACAAAAGTAAAAGGCAAGGCGGGAACAACAACACATAAACCGATAGAATTCCAGGAAAGTAAAACCATCCCAGTAAACTGGTAAATCCTGGGAAATAGAAACTAAAAACTACAACCAAGGATGACATCATTTTGGGGAAAAGGTAAAAACAAAAAGGAAACGAAACTGAACCTATAAAATCATAAATCAAACCATAAAACTGCTAATAAAACAAAAATGCACTACAACAGAGCCCAATACTAGAACATGACTGGCAGCTTGCTCATGTATAGCTGTGCTTTCTACATCACAATTATTTTTTCTCAGGTTTTCTTGTATTTCAGTCTTAGAGGAAAAGCATAAGGCCTATAAAGGCTTTGGAGACATAGATAAAGCTGAGGAATCCTAGCTATTCCTTGTGGATAGCCACAATATACTGCTAATAAGCTTGTGCAACTGAGTGAAGGACAGCTTTAGGCTTTGCCAATGACAATGGAGTATCTGACTCACAGATAACATTCACTCCAAATGGCACTTCTCCTACGTGACAGTTCTGGTTTATCACGTCCCGCTTACTGCATCACAAACGCGTAATGTTGGCCATTTCAGTGGTTTCTCTTTTCTTTTCTAGGTTTGTATATGCTTTCCTAAGGACTATTTTTGGAGTTGTCAGCCAGGCCTGATGAAAATGGCAGGGAAACTATATTAACTTTAAATAAGCTACTGAGCTGTGTATCTCTGCAGCTTCAGTGATCGTGAGTCATCATGAGCTCCTGGCTGACTGTCACGTTTACGCTCAGAACAGTCCCTTGATTATGCCATGATTTATTTATATCAAATTTTATACAATGACAAAAACATTTTTCCACTTCCTTGTGCAGTTGCAAAAAGAATTCAGAAAACAAATTTTAAAATAACACCTGATAATAAAAAAAGGTGTCTAATATAAAAAGTGCTTCATTATCTTCTACAGATGGAAAGATGTGAAAGAAGCAAAGAAAAATCTTAAGGCAAATAAGTGGGTTGCCTGTACTTTTACAAGTACTTATCTCAACATTCCCTGACAATAAACTTTGATGTAATATCACTGGAAACTCACTTTGGTTTTGCATTTAGTAATTTAAATAAATTAGTGTAGAATTTCTGCAGCTGAATTTAATTTTAGAAAACCTGAACTGACTGGAAATTTGAAGTTGGAAGACAAAGTGTGTATTTCAATTTTTACCCAAGAAATTAAAATGGGATCCTCTTTTTTTTTTAAGCTCTTCTGCTGAGCATGTAGCAACAGCTCACCCCCATGAACAGGAATTATTCATCTTGTCTCCACACCAACACCTTAGAGTTTTGTCTGTACTTTAATTTGCTTTTGATCAAATTACATTCCCTCTCTAGAATTACCTAGCCTATTTTCTCTCTTCTAAGAAAAAGTACTGTAGAGCTGATCCTATTTTAAGGAGAGGGTTCTCTAGTTCTCTCTTCCAGCTTAAATTATTTTCTGACTCAAGACACAAATATTCCTTGCCTATGCTTGAAATATTTTGCCATTGAAAATCATTGTTTTACCTTTTCTTAATCAGGAAAACTACCTTTATCTTTCTTATTGAGTCATATTTCCCACTTTCCTTCTTTTATCACCTTTGTTTCCTCCCATTCCACAGAGAAACACGCTAATGAAAAAAAAGAAACCCTAAATAATTATGCAGATATTTGTAAAATATACCATTTGTTCATTTAACAAAATGGATGAGATAACTAAAATGAATGAGAACCTTCTAATTAGGCATATCCCAGCTACTACATTTCTAGTCTATACTAGCTAGGTTACTGATGACCCTTATTAAATATGACAATTATTCTACCTACTGTTGGACTTGTTAAAGATTTTCTTCCTTTTTTTTCAGTTGCATATCAATGTGTTGATCTCTGTGGGTTGATCTATTTCTCTACTCTTGTTACATTTTGGGGTTTAATTTATTTAATATTCTTTATGTCAATTATTCTTTCAGTCTTTTTCTTCATTTTAAAATTAATTTTTTCATTTTCTTCATCTGTGTCTGCCTTACTGGATTCACAGCTGCATGTCAGTTCTCAGGACTGCATACTGTGGTTCCAGGCAGGTTGGAATATGTCTGTGTAGAGATAAAAGTATACCACTGCTCTGGGTTCAGGATATGGCTCTGAAAGTACTATCACTTTGAGGTGTCTGACCTACAATGTAAATATAGATGGAAAGTCACATACAGCAGTTAGAAGTGAATTTTGTTGAAAATGAGGTTATTAAAAGAAAGATCACTGTGAAAAATCTAGATTTTTACTGAACACTTTTTTTTGACTCTTTTCTTTCAACTAGTTATCTTTTCTTCCTTTCAACAAAAACTCTTTGATGTATTTTCCACCTAAATGAAAGTATTGTGCTAGGGATTGCTTGTTCTTTCCCAGAAACACTGGTGAAACACTTCTAATTAGTTTTTAATTGGTGAGTTTTTTAAGCAATTTTTATCTTGAAATTCTTGCTAATTTTTTTCACCAAAATTTGATTTTTACTTTATTTATGTCTTAGGTTTAAATTTTCTTTCTTATTATTTTTTCCTCTCTCTGAAAAATACAAATTTTCTTTTTAATTCAAAGTGGAAAAATACACTTTTAGGTGCTTCTGAAAGAATTAATCTATACTTCCAGATATTCTTTACAGATCTGAAAATAAATACTGTAGCTTAACCATAGTTCCAAGCTCTTATTATTTGTATCAATCTTTTTGAGGAAATGCACGTGTTCAAAACAAACTTAAAATGAACAAGAAGACTGCCCAATTTTTCTTCTTAATGTTCCAAAAACCATACACCCTTAGTGTACCATAAATCAAATGGTTGAAAAATAGATCTGATTTAGGAAGAAATGCATGTTGGAGTATTTGCATCAGACTTTATACACAGAAGATCATTAAACATTGGCAATCAAGAAGAATTAATTTTAGCTTAAAGATTATATTTTGTTTAGATGTAGGAACAAAACCAATTACTTTCAGACTTATTTTAAAATATAGAGACTAACTCTTACATGAATTCCTAGTATTATGTAACTCACTGAAAGAATGAGTACCATTTTTAGGAAGAAAAATAATTTTGTCTCATGCTTATAAGGCACAAGGTACAGATGATAGCTGTTAGGTAATTTAACATTTTCTCCACTGACCTTTGGAAATTGTCCTGCAAGCCAGTAAAAAAGACATTTTTAGAAGTTCCGACTATTTTATCTCTTTCCTCATTACATCCATTTGTAGTCCTTAATCATATCCCCCACATTTAACTATTCTTTTTCCTCTCTTTCTGTAGATAGCAAACCAAACTAGGGGACCCATAAGTGCTTCTCTTGTCCCAAGTGCAGTTCAGTGTTTTACCCACACCTCACTTTATCTCAGAGTGATGTCTGGGCAAAAATCATCCTGTCTTCACATTTTCCTTTTCATTAGTAAGTGTGTAGACAAGAAGGAAACCATAACCATCTACAGCCATCTGGACGTATAATAAAGCCCCACTTAGCTGTTTTATTGATCAGGTGCACATACTTGTCTACCCCACAGAAATGGAATTTTAGCACAAGATATTTACAAAGTCCCAAACCACTCTCTTTTGGAGAAAGGACAGTCTTTCATTTTATATTTCTATTGCAAACTTGGTATACTGCTCTAGTCAGTGGCACTAGAAGTGTATCTATCAGAACTATTTTTATGTCTTCATTTAAGTGTTTTGGGGTTTTTTTTGCAAAATAACCCTGAAATGAACTGGCTGAGGATTTTTTATTTAGCCAATGACAAATCATGACTGATTTGATGTATTGTCCAAGATGGGATCAATGTGAAAATTGATTCCTCTGTAATAACTTGCTCTAATTTTTTTTTCACAGAATATGTTTCTAATCATCATTTCACTGTGTGATTTCTTTGGATGGATTCTTAACATCCAGTGTTAAGGACACAGAAGTCTTTATTTCATTTTCACTCTCCAGTTATTTCATGTTGTACTGAAATAGTTTCATTTTTATTTCTATGAAATTTTAGTAGTAGTAAAGAAGGTTTGATTTTTCAAATTCGTAAAAAACCACATGAGTGCTTTTTTCAACCAAGTAATATGACCACAGATTTGCTATTTTGTGCAAAGAGTATCACTTCCTGACTCTGCTTAATTAAATGTGATTTTTTTCAATGGAATTTGACAAATAGGGAAGACACTATGTGCATATGACTGTGGGTCATAACTGAAACAAAAATATACAGTCTAACTCAAACCCCAGAGAAACCTTCCATTACAAATAACAATGAACCTTGCTTTCTATTTTCCTCTGCTTAAGCCATATACACTTCATTATTGAAAAAGCAAATAAACAGACACAGTTATAGAATTTTCCATTCTGTTTAACACAGCCTTTTGGATGGTGGTAAATGCAGCTGCCTACGAGACTATTTCCTGTGAACCAAAGTAATTTCACTATGTCATTCTCCTTCTTCCCCTGAAAAATATAGAAAATCCATGTAATAAGGAAAAAAGTCTTAATCATATACACAGAATCACAAAAAAAAAAAGGGTTGAAAGACACTTTTAAAGGCCATATAGTCCAACACCCCTGCAATGATCTGGGACTTTCTCAACCAGCTTCAGAGCCTCATCCAGCCTGGCCTTGAATGCTTCCAGGAGTGGGGCACCCACCCCCCATCTGAGAAACCTCTTCCAGTGTCTTACTCCCTCATTGTAAAAAATGTTGTCCTTATATTTAATTTAAACCATCCTCCTTTAATTTAAAATTATTATGCCTTATCTTATTGCAATAGGCCTAGCAAAAAAATTTGTCCCCATCTTTCTTGTAAGCCCCATTTAAGTACTGAAAGGCTGCAATGAGCTCTCCTCAGAGCCTTGTCTTCTCCAACCTTTTGGTATATTTGGTGCTGGTTTAATCTGGGGTAGAGTTTACTTTCTTCACAGTGGCTGAAAGGGGGCTGTACTTTGGATTTGTGGTGAACACAGGGTTAATAACACAGAGATGTTTTTGTTATTGCTGGGCAGGGTTTATACAGAGGCAAGGCTTTTCTGCTTTCATACAGCCACACTGGTGAGGGGATTGGGTTGCACAGGAGACTGGGAGAAGACACAGCCAGGACAGGTGACCAAAACTGACGAAAGGGATATCCCAGACCATGTGAGATTATCTCAGTATATAAAGTGGAGGGAAGAAAGAGGAAGGGAGGGTGGACATTTCAAGAGATGTCATTTGTCTTCCCAAGTAACTGTTATGCATTATGGGCTCCTGCTCTCCTGGAGATGGCTGAACACCTCCCTGCCCACTGGAAGGGGTGAATTAATTCTTTGCTTGTGTGCACAGCTTTTGCTTTCTCTATTAAACTTCCTGTATCACAACCCACAAGTTCTCTAGTTTTTACCTTTCTGATTCTCTCCCCTGTCACCCTGGCAGGGGAGGGCAACTCCATGGGGCTGCTTGGCTGGGGTTAAACCACAGCACAACCCCAACTCAGCCTTTCCTCACAGGAGAGATGCGCCAGCCCTCTGATCACCTTTGTGGCCCTCCTCTGAACTGGGTCCAAAAGATCCATGTCTTTCCTGAAATGAGGATGCCAGAGCTGGATGCAGCCCTGCAGGTGGCGTCTCACCCGAGCAGAGCAGAGGGGCAGAATCCCCTCCCTCCCCTGCTGCCCACGCTGCTCTGGATGCAGCCCAGGACACGTTTGGCTCTCTGGGCTGTGAGTGCCCATGGCTGGGTCATGTCCAGCCTCTCACCCACCAGCATCACCAAGTTCCTCTCAGCAGGGTTGCTCTGCATCTGTTCATCTCCCAGCCTGTGTTGATTCCTGGTGTTTCCCTGATGAAACACTCAGCCTTGTTGAACCCCATGAAGTTCATCCACTGATGTAATCACTCCATCATAGAAGGCCTTTAGAATGGTCAGATAGGACTTGCCCTGTGTGGTGAAGCCTCATGATTTAAAGTATATCAAATGCTTTATACTTCCTTTCAGTGAAGTAACATCTACAAATTTAAGTGTGCTCTGGGTTTTACAGATGTGTGAAATGAGGCAATTACTTAAATATTTCTTTACTTTTCTTTAGTGCGATATAATCTACATCTCTGGGCATCCCAAGAAGAAACGAGTGATGGTTTTAGAAGTCACAAATAGAATTTCTCCCATTAGATATAAAATAAGGACTTTTCTGAGTTTACATGATATTTTCCTCTGTCAGAGTCCCAGGGATCAATATTTGCATGTATTTTCTATCATAGCTACGTGTTAAATTATCTCATTATTTTTCCTTTCTTCCCTTGGAATAAGCAGGGATGTACTGGAATCTATTGCACTACCTACCATTTGCAACAAGCAGTAGTTCTAAACCTTATCAAAATAAAGTTGCATTTGCATATCAAAGTTGATTGTCCTAAGGGGAAAAAGTAATGATAAAGTTATTCCTTAGTCTCTAGACCATGCTGCAGTACAAGTTCCTTTCCTGCCAGCCTGGGAGGCTCAGAGCTCCTGCCTGCCTCAAACCTACAGAGACTCCTCACCAGGAAGCTGGAGGCTGATCCTGTAGCTGGATTCCAAATAATGCTATGAGCTCAGTACAGGGAAAAAAAAACCAAAACCCCCCCAACACTTTCATCATGAATCTGAAGCTGTCAAGAATGTTTTGAAAAATTTGGATCACATTTCTGATATCTGAATTTCATCCAAAATTTATTGTGCTTCTTTGTAAAGAACACAGAATTGACAACACAAGCACCCTAGTGGGGAAAGGATATTCACTTGGGATGTCTGAAATACCAAATTTGTTCATGCTTTCTTGGATTCTTGTGTCACTGATACTATTATAATGCAACATGCTAACACAGCAATGAAACTTAACTTTTAATTTAATGAACATAAAATACTCACATGAACCAAAAGAAAGCATTATTGTGTCTTTAGATCAAGTTCAAATGGAGCATAGTACTGTACTGAGCCATGCAGTGCATTAAATAATGGCTGCACTTACCATCACAAGTCAAAGTCTCTTTTGTCACTGCCCAACAGTGACATACAATTAATATTACCCTGTTGCATCAGTGAGTTGCATATTTCCCTCAGCCATTGAACACCTTCATGTGTACCTTGGCACACATGCTCCGTGATGCACACACTTGCTTCATGATGCTTATGGTTTCAGCATTTCAGTATGAAATGCTCTTAAATCTCAAAAATGTTTGATTTATTTCACTTGAAATGGTATGTATTCTGTATCTTGCCACATGTTATAAGTTGGAATGCAAAAGACAATGAAGAGGAAGGAGAAGAGAAAGCACATGTGAGGAGGCAAATAAATAACCTGTTAAATTTTTCAGGGCACAAATTTGTGTGAGATCAGCTGTGAGGGTTAGTCACTCACAGCTGAATCATAGAAGATCCAGAAAAGAGGACTCTAAGCACCTTCTTCAGCCATAATTTACATACATTTACCTTTTTTTAGCATAATTATTTCTTACAGTTGGGCTGCGACTTGGACCTTTTGACACAGCTGTACTCCAGGAGTCATGTCAGAGGTATTGTGAAATGAAAGATAACTATGTGTCAGTAAGTGGGTGTGATTCTAAGGGAGATTCACTGAAGCTAAACGAGTAATTGAGGCTGAGAAAATTGGAGCAAGAGTGATGTGCATCTGAAATGGTCCAAAAGGAGAATCTGGCAATTTCCAGTCACTTCTACCTGTAGTAGACCATGGTGTGCACAGGATATTTTTGTCTATATGTTAGGTGAAACACTGTTTTGCTTCTAAAAGCTGAACTTCAAACTGCATTTGATTACCAAATGCAAAATCATCCATTTGATGAAATACTACAGAAGAGACGACCTCGAATTGAAACCCAAGAGTTGATCAGTTTAGGTTTAAAAAAATATATTTTCCTACAGAGTACATGGAACTGACTGGAAAGAATGGAAAAAAATGTTTGAAAAATAGAGAATGGTTTAGGTAAGTTTATATTCAAACTGAAAATTCTCAGGATGTGTGCTAAACTGGATTAACATATTATAAATAAAACAATGAGAATTATTATATTTGAGATAAAGTGCTTTCTGGATGAAAAGGGTTCTATACATCCATCATTTTGGAATCCCTCTACAATACAGTATAATCCTGTGAAAGGATTGTGTTACAGTACAAGATGAGTAATTTCTTCATTATATTTGGTCATCGAACAGATCCTTCCTTAGGTCTAGTTACAGTATTACTTGAAGTATGTACATTTACACATATGCTGAGAATCTAAAAGGTGTTGGTTTTGGTGGTAAACGAATTAAACTGTGATTAGGGTGTCAGTAACGAACAAATAAAGACACATCAGAAGAAAAATCATGAGTTTTAGACATTTTGGGATTTATGATGTATATCAAAAAGAATGAAAATAACCTTTTCCATCAGATGTTTTAATCTAGATGAGGAACTATTACATCCAGGAGGCCTCACTGCAGAGTTTGTTTTCAGAAAAAAAAAATTTAAGGGATATTTTTTTTAATGAGAAAAGCCAAATTTCAAAGCCTTGGAAACTTTGGGAGGAAAATTAACTGTGATTTTCATGGCTTATGCAAACTGAATTAACATTTATTTAGCTCTTTGGCATTAGCTGCACCTTTATAATCAAACAAAAAGGTAATTATGCAGCACTTTCACTTATTGATTATTTTTGTATCAGGTTTGTTGACTGCGTTCCTAGTAATTAGGGCACAACACTGCTTTACTTCATGGTACTTAGACTGCTAGAATATGGTGCCTGTTGGACGAGCAATTTGTCTCCACAAAATGCTGGAAATGTTAAGCTTGTGGTCCGTATACATTTGGTACATTATTTGCAGAGCAAAAATTGAAATTCTTATCTGTATTGGAAAGTAAAATGCATTTACAAACTCAAGTAACTGTTTTCAGGTATAGACAGATATTTGTGTGTGTGTATTATTAACTGACTGGTATAAACAAGCATAACTGATCATAAAAAGTGTACATGATAATTTACAGGGAAGTTCTCAGCTACTTCAGTGTTCTTATTCTAGGAAATATTAATGTTGAGAAGATAATGATGATGACAACTCAACATTCAGTTGAACTATGCTGGAACTTAGAGTGTCACAGACCAACAACGAATGGTCAATCCTCCCCCATGGCAGTTGTAAACAAGCCAAGAATCCATGAAGCAAAATATAAGATTTTCATACATGACAAATAATTAACATTTGTTCTGTAGACAATTAGCAACCATGTAGAGATGTTTGTCAGAAAGCAATATTCTGTGTCCAGGAAGCTGTATCTGAGATCTTTGGATCCCAGAAATTTGAACAATGTCTCTTTACTCTGCCTTGCTGCTTGCTAAACTGCCTCAGGACAGGTAGGAAAGTTAATTGATGAATTTGGTATTTTTCTGAATTTGTGTTAGGGAGATCAGGAATCCCCAGCTAACAGGAATGACAAGCCTGCAAGGAAGAGTGAGCGACTGATTAACCATAATTTGAGTCATGGTGTCAAAGCACCCATAAGGATTTTGAATAAATACTAAGAGTAGAAGTTATTCCTTTGACTTCAGTGAGGCCAAACTTGCACACCATGGTGCTACCTAAACAGAGACAGTGGAATTGAGTGGTGTTTGGCTATTTCTGCATTCTTGTGTATAACATTCTGTAATATTTCTTTTAACCATGTATAATGCTTGTCTGCAGAAACTAAAATTTGTCTATGGAACAGTAGCTATAATTCTAAACATAGATTTATCTTTTGGGTTTAGTTTAGTATTTACTTGTTAATTTCAGGTTCTTTTAAGAAGACAGAGAAATGTTATTACCTTTATCAGTCTCTGTTATTTCGTCAGTGATTATGCCATAACTCATTTGGTGATTCATTCTCACAGTTATTTGCCTTTTTCTGAATTTTATTTTTTCTTTAGAGCAGGCAGTTAGCGCAAAGTAATCATAAGATAAAATAAAGACTTTTCTCTCCCATCTTCTTTCAGTGGAGTTTAACAAATCAGCCTTGACTGACAGAATGGATTTTTCATTGAGTACAATGAGCTGTTTCTTGAGACTACATTTATACATAGAATATTTTTATGTTATCAGAATAATGACAACAACTGCAAGCAAGCCTCAGAACTTTGCAACAAAAGGATTACATTTATTGAGTTTACTCTCATAGAAATATATCAAATAGTGCAATAGACTTCTTAATATGCACATTTTGGCTGATATACTATACCTCTATATGTTCCTCAGATTTTAAAAATATAGTTTTCCATATTTAAATTAATACATGAGAAATACTTTGCCTAGATATATATTTTGTTATAAAAATAACAACAATTTTCTACTGTACATTCACATGAAAGACATTAGCCCACATTCCATTTTATTTCCAAAAGAAACAGTTCTAGCTTCTACAATATATCAGCAAAAAGGCTTCCTGGAAATATAACACACTCAAGGTACAAATTAGAAAATAAAAAAAATCCCATTAATTTCTTATAGATTCACTTTTAGATCCTGATCTTCAAACAAACCAGGAGTCTCAGTAGCAGTTTATAACAGCCATGGATTATGTCTACAGTAAGACAAATGGGAAATTGTACATTTAAATGGGATAATCAGCTACGTAAACAGAGATGACAGAACTAGGTAAATCATTATTCCTAAGGAGAAAACCTGAGTGTCATTGATTCCAGTTCCATCATAAATACAAAATGACATCCTATTTCTGATGAAGGCGATACTTTTATTTTTCCTCTGATTAGTAGAATAACTAATACAATATAGGTTGGAAATATATCCTACTTAGCTTTGATAAAACTTCAGGGGAGATTTTGTCCTGGGTCTGATACTGCACAGCAGAAAAGGTATGGCCCAATGATAAAACCATGGGGCAGACCATAAGAG
Organism: Hypocryptadius cinnamomeus; assembly: GCA_013400635.1. NCBI lineage: Eukaryota > Metazoa > Chordata > Aves > Passeriformes > Zosteropidae > Hypocryptadius > Hypocryptadius cinnamomeus. The sequence continues at coordinate 22,312 of VYZP01055470.1, forward strand.
TGTTTTGAAAGAGATGATATATGGGGAGAATGTATGGGCATTGTTTAGCTGTAGAATTGAAACTCTGAAGGTGATACAGAAACCACATTTGAATTGCAAGAGATAACTGTGAAGAGACAGAAACTAAGTGCCTGACCACATGAAAGATGATAAAATGGGTGGAAGATTCAAACTAAGCAAATAATAATCAGACAAGGTACTAAGAGAAATGTCCAAAATCATAGATGGTGATGCATCCAAATAGATTGCTGGACAGGGCCATGGAATCTGCATTGTTGGAAGTCTTAGAAATGACACTTATATCATAAACTGAAAATGAGTAATAAATAATATTCTATTTTTCGTTGTATACATGCACTGATGTAAGAAAGAATATTGACTGGGGAAAGAATATTGACTAAATAAATTTGTATGGTCATTCCAATCAACATTTTTTGGTTATACTGAAATTTATCATTGGAATGAGAAGAAATAAGAATCAAGGGAATTTTTATTGCCATTTGTCCAGAAATACTTGCAAATTTTTAGGGAAACATAATCCTGTGAAGTATTAGGTTATAATGGCAATGGTATATGACGCAGAATGTTTAATAGCAAGGATTTTTCAAAGAACCTGTCAATATTTTTCTGCCTGTAGAACAGATGAAGAAAAAAAAGGTGAAAGCTCCAATTAGTTGACCTTACCAATACACAAGATTTTACAACAGATTCTGAAGGGAAGCTCAGTGAAGGACGTGGTGATCGGAAGAGAAAGGATAAAATGCAACAAAGGTCAATTGCAGGTAGATTTTGTCAGAACAAGTTTAATGATTACAAATTTACTGAACTTAATACATCTGTAGTCTACCTATGAAAGTATCTGATATGGTGATCTTGGTCAAAATATTTCAGGTGAATTTGGTATCGAAAAAAAGGTGAATTTGGTATCGAAAAAAAGTAAGATTAATTCAGTTTGCCCACCATTTTGTTGATTATACTGGCAAAGGAATTATCAGTCTTTTAATTCCCCTCTGCCAAAAAAAGATAAATGTTAGTCTAGGTGTACTACATTGGGTAAGAATGGAATTTTTGCTGTTCATTAAAATAAAAGAAAATGAAGTTTGAAACCAATTTATGGAAATTTTACAAGATCCTTTTAAAGATCACACCAACTTATTCAAGAGTTTCATTTTCAAAACCAGATGAACAGAATAAAATTTCATCCAGTCCAGTTCCCAATAATTTAAGTTAGAGGGGTTCTGTATTCAATAAATTTTCTGTGTGGGAGAATACTCTTCAGAGTACTTGAAATATGAAAAGAGATCAAGTAATATTTAGCCATTAGAGACATATGGCATAAGGAAATAGCAGTAGAACTAATAATTTAATTTTCTACTCTGAAGATAATATGTGGAAGTGCTTATTTTT
>VYZP01055471.1:0-35099 GCA_013400635.1 Hypocryptadius cinnamomeus
TTTCCAAATCAGCACCTCACTCAGTATCAAGCCACTGTCACATTTTCCTATGATATTGATCGATAAGGTGTAGGCTAAAAAATGTACCCTGGCAATATCACTCTGTGTTTTGTGGGGCACTTTTCTATCTTATAAATGGGATTTTGAGAGTTAGGCAAATTGAGAGTACCCACCACCTTTAGGTCTTCAATACTTGATTTTTCAGTGTACTTCACATTTTATCTTGAAATTTAAAATGCAGCTGTCATTAGTTGTGGTTGCAGCTGTAAGTACTCATTAGTGAATCTCATTCTCTCTGAGTCAGATCTCACTCAGACAGTAAGATCCAGGGCCTCAGCTTGGAGATCTGAGGAACAACAAGTCTATTTTTGAGAGCATTTATGTAATGCTCCATAGGGTGGGCAGGTTATTCCAGCCAACAGTCTGTTTCAGCATCACCACACCACCGTGATGCAAATCTAGACAGATTTGAAAAAACAAAAAAGAACATAAGATTATGCAATTAAAATAAAAGATTGTATCACATGCCTATAAATGTGCTCAACTCTGGAATTTCCTCATACCAGACTGCTTAGCTTTGAAACCTTATTCCCAGTCCCCTTAGTGCTGTCAGGGTTGTTGAAGCTGGGATCAGCTCAGTACCCTAATGTTAGGCACCTGCACCTCCAAAGTTTGTCCTGACAGCCCAAGGCAGGAAGCATTTATGGCTCTGAGCCTTTTCCACCCAACTGTGACCCACCTGGAGGGAGTGGGATGGCTGAAGCCTCTGTGCTGGGGGTATATAACGATTGAATTCTGTCAGTTGCAACTTTAAACTTACCTTTAACATGTGTTCTCACATTTTATGTTGTTCCTCTTCTTGAAGTTTAGTATAACTATGGTGAGAATTTTGGTGTTGCTGCTCCTGCTGGGTGAAAAGAATACCCTCTCTATCAAAGCCTTCAGGAATTTTCAAACACATTCTTGCCTCTGGCATTTTTCTGAGGGCCTCTCACATTCCTGAGGCTGTAAATGAAGTGGCTGAGCATAGCAATCACCAGCACAACTCAGCATACAACAGACTGCCCAGATGTCAGAGCAGACCAGGGATATGACAGAAATAGATGAACTACACTACCCTGTGAAGAGTAGGACTTTAGACAGGGGGGCACTGGGAAGGAAGAATGCTTTTGGTACCCTGAGACCTTGGTCAGGACAGTGGACAGCACAGCAAAAGTCCACAGGAAGGAAAGATACCTTCAAGAACATGGAGAACACAGAGAAGGAATGTGGTGAAGCCCCAGAAAGCTGCTTGCCACAGCTGTACACTGGGCTTTGCCCTGTGCTCTGTGCCACACAGGGAGGGTATAGCAGCTGGCCAAGGAGCACTTGCAGGAATTCTGAGCCTATTATGATACTGAAGAAGAGCATCCACCCAAGGCACAAATAATTTATAAAGCACTGAGCAAGCTGAACTTGGTCCCTTACAAGAGACCTTGCTCTCTCTGGGAGGCAGTGGCTGCACAACCATCCAGGAAGGAAGAGAGCTTGGAGAAAAACACATCAAAGTGTGGGAGCTCCAGACTCCCACCACACTGACCCTGCAATCATGGGTGACAGAGTAGGTAAGCAGGAATAACATCAGTGGGAAAATCTATGTCTTGTGCTATTAGGAGAAAAACCCATGTTTTAATTCCCCTCACTTCTGGACAGAACACCAAAAGGAGCAACAGATAGAAATCCCAGGATCATTAAAACCCCCACCATTGAGGGCTGCTGAACACATCTCTTGGAAGTATGACCTAGGCAGGTTCACAGGGGCTGTGGAGGGACGAACAGGCTATAGGCAGATGGAAGTCAAGGCCAATTCCTCAGCCATACAGAGGTTTCTGCCCTGCCAGTGACCTGAGGCACAAACCCCCATTGCTTGATCAAAACACCGCATTGGCACAGGGAGAAGGCAAACACATTTGCTCATCTCACAAGAGCTATCTGGATTCAAGCCAGCCCAAATCTGTATAATTTAGACAGCTGCTGGCATGGGCATAGCAATCTTGCATCTGTCAGCAGCAGGGAACTGGCTGCAGGTCTGAAAGTAAGGGAAGAAAAATAACAGAAGGACAACCACGTGGAAAACAAGAAGTTGTATTAAATCTGGCTTAAGCAACTGCAGTTTTACCAGAAACATTCACTGGGGCCAAGGTCTCTCCATGCTAGGCACTTTGTAAGTGAATCACTGTGAACTAATGAATTAGTTATAGCCCTGGTCTCCAAGCAAGTCTATTACTCCAGCCTGAGGATACTGAACTTCAATAATAGGGGACCACTGCAAAGATGCAGCACAGTCGGTCTTGAAAATGTCAGCACATGGGCAGGTCACCTACAGACAGCTGGGATGAGGAGCATGCAGATGGAGGCATCGGGGAAGGTCCTTTCAAACAGAAACCTGAAGCTAGATGGTCTGGTAAGCACCAGACTCAGACAAGAGCAAAGGGAAAGCAAGTCTACAATTACATTGGAATGAAATATGGTCAGCAAAGGAGGCAATTTTGAACTAAAGCTGCCTGTACAGAAAGAGTACCACAAGGAGAGACATTATGATAGATCTGAGAGGATCTTAACACCATTGCATCCCCATCCACGAGGCTCCATTCAGTTCTAGGCATTTTGAGGACAGAAGCTGATAAACTGTTCTATATTTTGAACTCACGTAGAAGGGGAATGAAGAGTAAACAAAAATGAAGAAAGGAGGAGTAAGGACTCCACAGGCGTCAGGGAAGTTGCTCCAGCATGCACAGCCCCCTGAAATAGTCAAGTGGAGTTATGATTCCCACCTGGAGGTAGCTGTAGGGTATAGATAACAAAGGAGGATAAATATTAACAAGGATGAAACAAGGAAGAACTGTCTGAAAATTACATCAAAATATTAAGTAGCTGTTACCAAGAAGTCCTGACAAATACTTTCCTTGGGAAAACACGGGCCCCATGGGAACTGGGAAGGCTCTGATAGTCAGTACATTTGTGACTGTGTGGTAGAAAGCATCCAAGAATCCCCTGCAGAGAACATCTGGTACAGAACAGGCGTAGTTCCTGCAGGAGTCAGGGCAGTCACACCGGGCCATCTCCATTGCTGTTGTCTCTCAAGCTGTACACTAGTGATGTATAGAAAGCTTGCTTTTCATATGAAATTCATGCTCAGCCATTACAATATCAAAGCTAAATACATAGGAAGCTCTGTTTAGCAGCCATCTGTAAGCTTCTGATAACAAGACAAAGTAAGATGCCGGGTTCTCAGCTGCTCAAAAATAGATATTAGAAAACCACCAAAAATCTCAAGCTCAAAACAAAGAACGTGGAAGCACACGAGACATTTTTATTTCACTCTTCAGTGAGAACTGCTTCTTTGGAAAATACAGTAAGATTTTTGTTCCACATCCTACCATTAGTGACAGGTTTCTCACTTTGGAAGGCACAACATGCACCACATCGTGTGTAATGCTATGAGATGCAAAATATTTTTCTTTGCTTCAGTCTGGAACCATTTCCCTGAAATGTGGAATAAAGCTTTCAAGCTTTATCCCAGCCATGTAAACTTTTTGCATTCATTCATAGTAATGCCTAATCCCATTTTAATCTTAATAAGCTCTTTAGTGCAATAATATCCTATGGCATTAAGGCATACAACTTAATTCCTTGAATTAAAGCCAAGATTCTCTTTGGAGTTTTTGCACTGACTTCCATAAGCTTTGGATCAGGTCAACCTCCAAAAAAAAACCCCAACCTGCTGCAAACCAGTGAAGTACCTGATTGAAAAGGCTTTATGATTTTATATTCTCTTACAATAGCTTTTCTGTGTATATAAAATCTACACTCATAAGACTTCCAGAACTTCCAGCAGCATTTAACCAGAATAATTAGCTACCCTGAAGACAAGATGCTGTTGATAAACTCTTCAGGAAGAAATATTTCCTTACCCTCACTACCCCAGCCCAGGGCTGATGAAACATGAGAAGCTTGAAGCCTTTGGGTGCCTGCTCTCAGAAGAACACTATTTCTTGATCTCTCTAAATGAGCCAATAATGAACTGGATTACCAAGCTCCTTCAGACAAAAATGATAGAAGCAAATTTAATATTAACTAAATTGCAAACAGGAGGAAGTTGTTGCTATTTATAATTATTTAGTTACAGAGGAAATTTTAAATCACCCCTTTCAAAGGTCTGAGAAAAGTCATACTGTGGGAACCACCTGGAATTTCTCTCTGAACCTCAAATAAATGTCCCAAGTATTCCCAATAGTACAAGTCCTCTGGCTTGTTTTCAAACTATAATTGTGGCTGGGAGCTACATAACAGTGCAAAATCCATTCTCTGCCCTTCCCATGTCTTCACTTTGACTTTACTTAAAAATCTGTATCATAGCCACTTCAGTCCCTTGAGCTTTGTGACAAGGCACTGAATGTACACAGAGAGGATAAATCAGTCCAAAGCTCGGACACAAATTCAAATCAAGGGGGTTGCTGCTCACTGACTGGGTTAGAGAAAGTGACCTCTTTGGCTGCTCCTATTGTCAAATAAAATACAGTTCAGAGTGACTTAGGCTTGCACATATCTCTGCATGCAGCAAGCTCAGAGCACAAGAGCAACTCATTGCTGCAGCTCAGCCACTGAACAGTACTCAGCAACCCAAAACAGTTTTGTTATTTTTCATCAGAGGTCCTCAACCCCTCTTTAGTTTACTAAAGAGATGATCAAAAGGCCATTTGATCAGACCCAGAAACGTCTTCATGGGAACATATTTCTGATAGGAGATGAGTCTTTCTTATACGCAGCAGAAAAGTAAAATCATATCTGGTGGCTGGTTTGGCAAATTCAGATAAGAACCACATTGCTGATTTCTCACAGAGGCAATAATGAAATTCAGAAACAATTTTCCACATTATCTGGGCCCTGTAGATCTTCAAACCAAGAGTGTGTGACAGGAAGGTGGATAGATATGCTGAGGGTGACATCTGTGACTCAAGCATTTCAGAGCTCTTGTGCAGGACCACTGGAGAAGCTTTCAAGTCAGAACTGTACAGGATGCCATTAGGATGATGCCAGCTGTGTTTGACAGTCTAGTACCCATGCTTACCCACTGGTGCACAGGTGGGATTCCATGAGCAAGAACTGGGTTTGAATGCAATAACCTGTGTACTCATACAAAAGCACTTGGAAGAACAGAGACTGGCATGTATGTTAAACTAATGCCACTGAGCCTGGCACAGGCACTGCAAATTTTCTAGCCTATTGCTATAGAACAGGCCTGGGTCTGATCAAAAATAGGTCTTCATTGCTGCCTGCTGTGTGTCTAATTTAAATGAGAAATGTGCAGAAAAGCACAAGAATTAAAAGTATCAAATCAGAAAAAAAAAAAAGTCGTTCAGACCCAGTACTTTGTCTCCATCTGTAGCCAGTAATGGCTGCAAAGGACAAGATACAAGTTACATCTATAACAGCATGTCACTAACATATCTAGTGGCACTCAAGGACATCCTGAGCCAGAGATAATGTCTTTGTGTACAACAGCACTTGGTAAGTTTTTCCTTCATGATACAGTAGAGACACTTTCTGAACTTACAGAAACCTTTAGTATCTATGGTACCCTTAGTTAAGGAGTTCACACAATAAACCCTCATATATATAAAAAAAAGAAATTAATAGTTCTGTGGCCTTTTTCTCTCAGAATGCATAAAAAAGCCCCAACTCATTTTACTTGATGCTACCTGCAAGTTTCCTCAGTGTTTCCCTTGGAAGCGACAGGAGTACTATATTGACAAAAGTAACCTATTCCTATTAAGTTTGGTGCTCCCAGGAAGAGGATGTTGAGGTCATTCATTTTTTGGCCAGTGGTAATCTACTGCAATTGCTGAGTATTGTTTCTTGAAAACTATTAAAACTCCATGTTATTTCTTACCTAGAGATGTTAGGACACCTTCTGTATTTAAATACAGAGGGAGGGTAGTTTTTCTTTTAAGGCAGTGTTACTTAGAAGCAACATTTAAAGAATTCAGATAGGACATTCAGATAAGTAGAAGTTACTGGAAGTTGGTTAAGTAAATTTCCTGTGGGCAGATAAAATAATCTTTACAATTACTGTGTCCTAGCAATAGTTTCAAGATTAAAAAAACACACTTCACAGCCATTCTCTACACACAGGATCAGAACTACAGCTGCTGAAAATTGACCTTGTTCCCATAAGACACCAAAGATTTACTGCAGCTGGTCACAAGACCAACTTTCTAGGTCCTTGGGAGAAGCTCAGGTGGTCTTGTGTGCACTGTTTCAAGGAACTGTGTTTTCTTCCAGCAAGCAGTCTCTTTCCACATTTTTTTTTGAGGCATCACCATTCCAAGTGTCAACCTCCAGCTTCTCCAGAGTGTTGGCAGCTGATCCCAGCAGTAAAACCCATCTAGGCTCATTGAAGCAATGGGGCTGAGGGCTTTACTGCGGAAAGAGACATAAAGTTCTTAGCCTTCATTAAATAATTAGCAAGAAGAATCATTTTAGAGAAGCTGAGGTTGCTGTTGGTTTAATATTTTAGCCATCTATGGCAAACCAGAGGAGACTGCCTCATGCTCAGTAATACCTTAACTGAGCATATTACATGTTATGGGTTATTCCAAGCAAAGCCAAGGTGGGGAATTATTGCCTCAGAAAAGCTGGCAGGACACACCTAGGACAGAAACTGGGTGATTAACCCAGCAGGTAGGGTCTGTGCTTGATATAGCAGAAGCAGAGGGAGTACTGCAGATTCCCAAGGGATTCAAAACAGTGAGATGCTACTAATTTATTCATAGCAAATAAAGTTTCATTAACAAGAGGACACCCCTATTGCCTCAGAGCAAAGTCCAGCTGCAGAAGCAAGGCCACGCCTTGGATTTGCAGTCAGTAGTAGCATGCACAGACTGTGGCAAGAGCTCTTGTTCCAGGGCTAGAGTTGGCAAGGCTGCAGGTGTGGGAGGGGGCATCCTCCCCCATCCTTCTCCCCATGCCTGTACTCAGCTGCCTCCTTTAAGCTCCCTTTGAAGGATGGTGACAGTGGCTGCCAAACATGTCCTGCTCTCGTGGGGCTCCTGGTGTGCTTGTACTGGCTCTGCCTGCTGCTCCTCCAAGGGTTCCTGTGCCTGGTTTCCCCTCTGCACACAGTGCTGGGCATTCCACTCCTGGCCATGTCAGACTTCAGATGTCAGCACAGATGTCCTTATTGAGGATGCAGCCTTGTATGGTTAGTAGTGTCTGTGGTGTATTGTGAGAACTGGAGCTATAAATACAGAAAATAAGGGTGACTTTGGTATGTCTTCCCACTTAAATTTTTATTGGACTTTTTAGAGACAGAAATATCAGAAAGCTCCTTTAATGACAATGGCATTCTTTAAGAGTCTCTGCAAAACTGAGCCCTAAAACCTTTGCCCTACTAGCTCATGCTTCTCAGCCTTTGAGGCAAAATCATTCTGAGTGAGGCTGTGCCAAATGAAGACCCTTCTGAGCTTCCCATTTCTGACACTGAAACACACAGAAGTTCCCTAGCCATGGAAACATTTTCAAGCTTTTCCAAAGCTGATGGAGGAAGAATCTTAGGATCAGTAGCACCTGCAGAGCATAAGGAGTCCAGCTGCCTCCCACAACCCACCCTGCCATGCAGGAGGGGAGCAATACCATGGTACCTGGGGCCAGGAGCAGCACAGAGGGGTCCAGGATGCCCATCCTCAATGATGCCTTTGTGCCTCAGGATAAATTCTCCCTACATGGAAGTATTTCCCAGAGTAGGAATATGAGTGGTAAGCCACTCCCCAGCTGCTGGGATGGGCTTGCTTGGAAAAACGCAGTGTTATAACATGAGTTTCATCTTTTGGCAGCTGTTGCATAAATAACTTTCTCTTACTGGAAGCAAAGACAATGGTTGGGAGTTTTTTTAAATATTTTGTACCTTTAACACTATCAAGTACTATCTGAGTTCTCCACAGCTGCAGAAGAAAACAGCTGCTGGGTCCTGGTTTTGACCAGAGAAAGTCATAGTCGTGACATTCAATTATACAAGCACAGAGATACAAATAGCTTGTTTTTATTTACTTTGTTTTCTGAAATCTATAAAAATAAACATCTTCAAGATTATGAGACTTTGCCAAAAGTTAAAAATATAACTGAAGAAGAACGTAACAGCCACACACTGTTCCTAACCCCAATTTAACATTAAGAAACCCCAACCTAGCCACAGCAGAGGAGCTCTAAGAAGTGTTTTCTACCCCACAAAATTACTTAACTCTCACCTCATAAAGAAAATTTTTGAATGCAAAAAGAAATTAAGAACATAATTCATTATCATACTGTAAATGTCACTTAGCCCTTTTGTTGTCTCTCAGGTTCTTTTTGCCATACATATTCCTCTGTCTTGACCTAAAAAATGCATCTTCTGTCTCAAATAACCTATTAAAGCATTTGTGAGGCATCACCCTGATTTTTCTGCTGAAGGGAATGGTGTGTCCCAGGAACCTGCAAGGCACATGGAAAGAGAATTACTAAATTATTTTCAGTCTGTGGTCTACAGTCTGCAGGGACTTCATGAGCTATTTCTAAAGAATCCAGGACAAACAATCAAAGCAAGCAAGATGCTTGTCACTATGCTTTGATTTCATGGTCAGTCCATTAGAAAAAAATATTTAAATGTTTAGGGAAAAGATAGAAGAAATCATCCAGGGCTGGAGGCAGTCTAGAAAAGTCCAAGAAGAGCAGGAACTTGTTTCATACATACTAGTTTCTGGACTGTAAGTGTTCCAACTAGCTGAAACGTGAGGCTATGGTGATTTTATATAGCTTCTCAGCAGCATTTTGCAATCCATGCAGGATTCTTGCTGCTGCACCAATTTTCTCAGCAGCATCCATGCCAGATAGCTTAAAGCTAGTGCAGCAGTTTCATTACCTTTTCAGTGCTACTTTATTTGAGCTGTTGTCATTTCAGTGAGCCAAGAGGCTTTGCTCTTATCTTAAAAGTAGGAACATTATTGAATTTTTTGGGTTTTTACATTATAGATCTGCTATGCTGATTTACACAGCCAGCCCCAGATCTTCTTGGCTTATTAAGCATCACCAGATCCACTCCATATTGTCCTAATCTGGGTACAGCTATCTTGCAACAGAGAGACTAAAATAACCTCAGCTGCGTTAGTATTTGTCATGTTGTCTGTTATATCACAGTTCTGTCTGGTGCAGAAACAGCAACACAGCCTGGTGAAAAGGTTGCAGAGTTAATGCCCAGCAAAATAGTTCAGCCTTGGGAAGCAGCCTAACACCTCAGCACAGCAGCCTGGTCAGCTAATTCTCCTGCAGAGAAATGGATCATCAGTGGAACTGCTGTGCTGTTCTCTAGGGTCAGACTGCTACCTCAGCACAGCACTGCTCAGGTATGGCAGCTCTAACTGGAGCCAGCCCAGTACATCTGAGCTATGAAATGCAGACAGGACACCCATGTGCTAGTCCCAAAATCACTGAAGGCGTGTGGAGTATTTCACACAGACCATATCACCTCTAGACAACATGTTTCCACAAAGAAGTAAGTGAGAAAATAACAAAATATTTTTCCATCTCTTGTACTGTGGAAATGTTAATCCAAGTTCATGGTGTTTAACAGGCTACACAATTAGGACAGCTGGTCTCCAAATGCTTCTGCTTATCGATGCAGTGCTGTAGGATCAGAGCTTGCCATCAGTAGGCACATACTGTCTGCTCACCTTCCCTTTTGTAAAACAAAAGTTTTCACACTCTAAAGCATCTTCCTTATCAGCTTTCTCACTTCCCCCTCATTTCTGTGCCATTCTAGAAAGCTGGTGACTGTTCCTCCCAGCACTGGTGTCATATTGCTGCTCACAATCAGCCTGCATTCTACAATTTTGGGGTGCAATCTCTGAGCTAAAGAAGACTTCTGGCTGCACTGTATCTTACAGAGGTCTTTCTAAGACACAAGCCTGGTTATCCCAGGGCATCCACATCCTAGATGGCTGAGTATTAAATCAGAGGCAGTCTTTACTGCCAGTCACAAACTCAGACTCTGTACCAACCCTGAAATTCATCAGCCCTGCTACCACTGGTTTTCCACCAGGCCCTAATCACTCCACATGTCTATGGGCACAGGGATAGCACTGGGAACAGCAGCAGGGATTAGCCAAAGGGGAGGACAGGGCAGGGAGGGAAGATGTGGCAGAGGGAGAAAGGGAGAGAAATGGTTATCTGGAGCTCATGTTCTGCCCTAGATGTGGCCATCTCTGTGGACATGGTTATGACAGATTCACGGAACAGGAAAAATTGAGAGGAGCCCCTTTGCTGGGTGGGGAGACAGCCCCTGCAGTGCCCAGCCCTCTGATGGGGATTGGGTTAAACACCCTCCACACATCATGTTCCCATGCTTAGTTACACAGGCAGCATGGTGCAGGTCCCCAGGGATGGGTTTCACCTCTCCTGGCTTCAGGTATCTGTAGCAGGACTGCCAAGGGGGATGGAGTCAATCAAACCGCTGGAGCTGAAGGATGCATTCATCTGACCAAGCACAGGCATCTGCTTCAGCACATGAGCTGTGCTCTAGTCCCAGCTGCACTGAATAACCCCTCACAAGCAGGGGAAAACCCTAAGGTGCCTAGCTCAGACAGGGACATTGCATTTGATTAGAGGCCAGTGCCATGCTCAGAATCCAAAAATAAAGTAGACTAGAATGCAGTGAGGACCAATCCTGGCAAAACAATGGCAGTGATAGTCACACCAACACATAGATGGGGAATGTGGATAAAAATAAAACCTGTGGGAGCAAAACAAATTCTGAAAGCACTACAATAACCATTGGTTAAATAGCACAATATTTACTGGCATTCCCATAACATCCAAAAACCTTTAGCAGGGTTCAAAGCTTTGCTGTGCTAAGCACTGCTCAACCATATAATTAAAAGACCCTCCTGACCTCTTGAGATCACGTTCAGGAGCAGTAAGATCCATGTGTGGTCATCACCCATTTTCTGTGACTCTTTTTTTCCCCAACCATTTCCAAAAGTTTCTCAGCATTGCCCATTTCTCTCAAGGGATAGTGCTGGAACACAGTAACATGATTTGGGCAAGCATTTGTGTTAAAAGAGTGTTGCCTCAGAAAAAGGGATATATTGTTGCTTGCAAACTTCCTGACATTGCAAGGCCAGGTTTGTACCATGATATTTCAGATTTCCTTTTAGGTGATCTCAGGTTGTTTCCACATGTCTCAAGAACTTCAGCCAAGACTTTAAAAGAGACTAAAGTTACAAAGAAATATATTAGAATTATTCCCCAAGTATGTCAAGAAACTTCTGTATATATACAAGAACCAGAACATTTGGAGGAAAATAGGAAAGAAACATATTTACAGACCTCCTTTATATCTCTGTGAACACAGGAAAAAATTTAAACATTACTACAGGCTCAAAGCAACTTGTTAAAGAAAGCACAAAAATACTTTACACATTTTTTACTTTTTCTGTGTATCAGGCTTGAGTCCAGGTGTGTGTCAAGCACCCAGCTCCATATATCTTCAAAAACTCTTATGTTCATTCTTTAAAATAAAGTCTTTTAAAATGTTTTTAATCCACATAGAAGACTTGGGATATAAAAGGGTTTCTTTGCAGTTGCAAATGAAATCTTCAAAGAAAGCCCAGGAGGCTTATTAAAGATGGAACTGGGGAAAAAAAAAAAAAAAACAAAAAAAACCAAAAAAAAAAAAAAAAAAAAAAAAAAAAAAAAAAAAAAAAAAAAAAAAAAAAAAAAAAAAAAAACACCCCCAAAACAGGACAAANAGCATGGACACAAGAATCAGTATTGGCTGCTAGGGATGTGACGCTGTGAGATGGCCTGAGAGAACAAAATGTAAAGAACAGAAAAGAACAAAGCAGAAATAACTGAATTTAAAGGAGCTTGCTTGACATGGAGCTTCTGAAATACCTGTAAAAATTCATGGATATTTACCCAATCCCTTAAGTGAGCCAATTGTGTAAGTATCCAGAGAGTATATTGTTTTTATTCAGCTAGAAGTGTCTGGAATGCATATATTCTTAAACAGTTTGCTTTCTGTAAAATGGAGGATGTACCTTTGAGAATTGTGCAATCAAAGGAAAGCATGGAAATTAAGTCAGAAATAGAAAAATGTGTCACCAGTGGCATCAGAGAGAAAGAAACTAAACTGTTACTTTCAGTGCAGCATTTTATCCCTTTGTGAGCTATATTATAGCTAAAAGTAAACAGCAAAGAAGAGAATCAGGTCAATTTGAGACAGGATTTATTTTGAACCTTCTCTGTAGCATGTTCAACACAACCACGTCTCACTGCGCCGCTAAGAATAGTCCTATGGAGACAGAGAGAAATCTAAAGCATGTGTGCATGTTTGCACTGGGTGAAAGGCACCTCAGACAAACCAAGCCTTCATTTTTGAGACATGAAGTGACATTTAGACTCCTCCTTTGCCTCCAGGCACAGAGTCTTACTGAGTAGTAAGTAGGTATTTAAATCATTAGCACTGAGGAGAAAAACTTACATGAAACTTGGACTTCATGGAGGAAAAGGCTGCTCAGACTGTTGGTTACAGCTCCCAGTAAGCAAATGGTCATGCAAGTTGGTTCAATACAAACACTGATACCGTTTTGCTGGCTTTAAAATATTTAAACTGCATGCTGGAGGGTGTTTGAGCATTCACATCTGAGCACCATGCCTAAATGAAACTGTTGCTAATTGCAGCACAACTAGCATTTGTACGTAGACATGCAAGAAGAGCAGGGCTGGTCTTCACTGTGGAGCCAAATTAACTTTGTAATGTTGTAAGTTGAATGTTGCCTTTGTATTAAGTCCTGCTGACACACAATAACCTCACTCAAGCATGCTGTAGAACAGATACAAGATAGATAAGTGTTGCCAGCCTTCACACACCTTCCCATAAATTCCATGCAGGAAAAAAGGATGAAATTGTACTAGAATTCACAGTGAAGTGGTGTACAGAAAAATCTCCTGTATCTTTTCTGGTAATTGCAACCTAGACCAAAATGATCCCTGCAGTTCTCTGTCCCAGCAGTCTGTCAGAATCTCCCCTTTCTCTTTTATTTTACAGCAGAAGCAGCAGAAGTAAAAACTTTCTCTTTTTTTCCCCCCAAAACTGTGTGTTTGTGCACATTAATAGGGGTTTGCACACTGCCAGATCTCTCTGCAGCACAAATTTAATCTTGATCACATGTGGGCATATGACTGCATTTCTGCCAACCCAGACAGGGCACATGATGGAGTTTTCACTGTCTTTTTCTATGAGCATGAAGTTTATGTCAGCCAGGGGAGGGTGGATGACACCTGCCCTCTCACAAGGCCCAGCAGTACGAAGTTAACCCTTTGTACGACTCTGAACGGACCGGAGCGGGCAGAAGGGCGTGTGGCAGGTCAGCACTCTGCAGCCTGGGGCTGTGCCATCCTGGATGCCATGAGGACAGCCCAGAAAGGAGAGCTGAACGGGCCAGCCAAGGCCTCACAGCAGCACACAATCCCAGATGTCAGCTTACACTGCCAGTTTTAAAATGGATTCGCACTTGGCATCCTTGCTTGAGCCATGGCACACCAGCCTATGGTGCTTCTCATTACTGCTCTACCTCACACGGGATCACCTCAGAGCGAAATAATTCAAAAAAATAGCTCTAAAATAGCTCTGCTCGTACACTGCCAATGTCCCACTGTAAGGTACAAGGCACACAGGGTGCATTTGCCTCCCTGGATCAAGAAGAGAAGCTGAGATCCACCTCCTGGCCTTCTCTGACAGACTGCTACCATCTCGTGGCCATTCTTGTTCTCTCTGTTGGCAACAGCACCCGACCTCTTTAAAAGGCAATATTGTTTTCCCCTGTCCTCTTAGCTGTTCCACTAGAAATAAACGATTATTTAGGAAAGAAGTAGCAAACCCAAAACAGTTTAGGTGTACTGTGACACTGTAGAAAGAATAAGATTAAAAAAAAAGTGTCCAAAACATTTTTCATAAAGTTTACATGAGAATCTGAAAATAGCATCTATCACTTCATTTTGCAAAAGTAAATAAAATTCTTTTAAGGAAATAGAACATAGATCCTTCAAAAAAATGAATAATTTGTGAAGAACAATTTCTTCGATATCAACCAAAGCTTTAGTGCACTCAACCTGAACTCCTGTCATCCTTGATTCCATCAGAAACAAAATAAGACTTAGAGAGGAAAACAGTTTGCAATATAAAGCTTCAAGAAAACATTTTACATCAAGCTGCTGCCAACACAAGCATTTTTTTTTCCCGAGAAAGAATACAAAAATTCTCACCAGAGGTATCCAAATTTCTTGGGGATCCCAGACTAAAGTTTAGGCTGTGAAGTTCCCCCTGTCAGCAGCAAACTTTAGAGCTGATTTATGACATAGTTTTCATTGGCAGTTCTTCCACTCCAAACTCTGAACAGTCGCTCCTGCCTCCTACCCCTGCCCTCTCTGCCTCTCCTGTTCACCTCTCTAAGCAAAGGGTGGGCTCTTAGTAAAACACTGCACCTTACACATGATTCTGATTGAGATGACGATTTTTTTAGTATCATGATGAGAGAAATAAAATTGGATAATTGAAATAAGAGCATATGACTGAGTTTATTTGGTTTGTGATTAGATTACAGAAAATACTGTTTATGCAAGGGAAGTAAATCTGATCATTCAACTGGCATTTTGGGAAAAGGAAAAAAACAATGATGGAAATCTCACCTGTTTGCCTCTCAGGACCATCTTGCCTACAGAGAGAAACCTCCATTCCTTTCCAGCGCTGAAGGTGCAGAGTCTGACTCTAGAGGGGGTTGTATAACCATACATGGAGTATGACTATGACAGGGAGGAGGAAACTTTCCTGGGTGTGTGAAGAAGCACTGGTCAGTCCCTTGTGTCATACACAAACTGATACAGCCATAACAAATATAACTCCTGATACAAAGGTCGTGGCATTCGTTTTGTGGCAGCAAACAGCAGAACTCCCGCGAGTGTTTAGCGCTGCAGAGTGTTTGTGGAGCTCGTAGGTTTTCTACTACATCCACGATCAAGAGCACACAGGGACACGTTGAGCACTCCAAGAAGAAGGTTTGAATTCTCCCTCTTCTGCCCAGTAAAGAGCACATCACCCACAGCCCCTTCGGGGCCACATATCCCCTTTGTGACCTGCTTTGGGCAAGGCCCAGGGGGCTGGACAGTCATCTCTACCTGCAATTCAGAGAAATCCTGGGGATGTATATTCACACTGAACCAACTGGGACTCCTGTGTCAGCCAAGGAACTCACCACTGGTGCCTCTATAACCAGTGGAGGAAAAGCAGGTCTTCCACAGAGCAAACCCAAGCAGATCCAAAATTCAGTGCTCTGAACTGTTCCTCATGAGTACATACCTTCATGGACAACAGAGGAAGCTGGAGGAGTCCAGCCAGTTTGCTTAGGTGGCTGTGACCTCCAATGCCACAGCTATCCCTGAACTCCAGTGCAAATTGAGCTTTCTGCTGGGCCTTCATCACACAACCCACCAGACTTTGGTGCTCATGCCTCCTCAAACAGCTGAAAAGGACCCTGTCTCAGTTATACAGGGGCAGGAGTAGAATCCAGGCATGGGGTAATGGTGGAGTACACACATTAGAGAAAATAGGTCTAATTCTTCTGCAGGCCACAAAACAAACCAAAAGAGGCAGCTCTTCTCTGGAAATAAACAAAATCAAACTAGCCTGCTATGGACTTTCAATTTTATTTTAGTATTTAAATTTAATTGGTTTAGGATGAAGAACCACCCCCCCCCCAGCTAATTTGTGGCAGAAGACAGTCAGCACTGTTCTTACATATTAAGACTCTTTGAATTATTACCCTACATTTTCCCTGTAAAACCTCAGGGTGGAAAATAAGGCAAGGGAAAATATATTAGCGACCACATTACTGTGAAGCTCTAAACAAAATTGGAAATTGGTCTACTCATTCTTACTGGTTCTTGACCTAGGTGATTATTTATCTCAGTCTCACCTTGCAGCTCACCCTTAATCACCAGTTTATGAGCCAGGCCTCCCTTAGAGTTAGGTATCCACTACAGGTTAAAAATGAGTTCATCAGTTTTGTGTTTAATTCCTTTACTTCTCATATATGCTGTCACCTACATTAATGTCATCTACATTTGAAACCAGATCCTTCAGATGAAAATTTTTTGTTTATTATGGGGTTTTGGCTGTTGTGAAGAGAATTAAATCTAGAAACCAGAACTAAAGCAATGAGAATTTTTTCTAGTAAAATCACTACTGGTGCTAGTATCTGATTCAGACCCAAAGTAAATACAAAGTCACATGAAAACAAACTTCTGTGTTTTGGTGTGATATAAGGAGATAGTAGGAAGGATAGGGAATGTTTTGAAAGGGGATCCTTTCATATCCATGATCCTATGACAAGTAATTAGCTCTGAGCAGTGTTGCAGCCAGTGCACAGTACCAGCAGTCCCAACCATCCAATTAATAGATTTTTTCTCAAAGCCCTTTCTCAGCCTATCATGTTTTCATTCGAGTGATTTTTCCCAGCTTCAAAGAATTCCTTGCTGACAAGCAAGCAACCCTCCACCAAGTTCAGATGTCTCTTTGTTACCCCTAAAATGCAGTTTGTCCAGATGTAGCCTGCCTTTCTGCACAGAACTCCTCCTTGTTACTGCTGTCTCTATAAGCCTATGTTTGCACCACACAAAGGCAAACAAAATAAAACAAATTAGCCATACATGTCAATTAGAGAAATTGCTGTCACAGCGAAATTAAGTTAAACAAAGCTGCAGGCAGATAAAGTTCAGACTTTAGTCCTGAGGTCTTACAGATTCAGTACAAATCTCATGTCCAGTTATTAGCAGTGTCAGTTCTGTATTTCCTGGCTACAGGGCTAAATATGAATGTCAGATAACTGATTGTATGCAGTCTGTACAGAATTCCTAGTGCAAGCCTATTTTGAGATAGTGAAGACTAAGGCAGTTTGTGTGCTTTATATACACAACAAATTGCAATTCAGAAATAATAAAAATTTTGGAAATGCATACAGATTGTATTAAGACACCTATGAACTTACTCTGCTGCCTTTTTCAGAGTGGATACTCACTACCCCTGAATCATTGTACACTAAAACAGATTTGTACACAATGCTGCCATAGCAAATTCTTGACAAAGGAGGTTATATCTAGAAGTGATTTATCTAGGAGAAGATGTGAACAGCCTAAGAAATCTCCACCTTGTCAGATGTAGGTAGATGAAGCACGTGCTTTAATCTCCTTTACAAATATGATTCAAAACCTGATGAATCAATGTGATTTTCCATGTAATTTTAAAGCACTTGGGAATAAATTATTTTGCTATAGATGGGGAAGCAAACTAGTCCCAGTTACACATCTGCCTCATCTTCTTTAAGTTCTGCTTGTCATATTACTTATCCCAGAAGTCCAGCTCAGTTCAAGCCATTGTTCTCAGTGAAAAACAATATGAACCAGCTTAAAATGAGTTTGTTGAGAAAATATGAGCAAAGAAAGATAAGAGCCAAAAGAGAAAGTGAAAAATATGAGAGCTGTGTAACTGCAACATCAACACTGAAGTCTGTGTTGGAAGAATATTTTGTTTTTGCCAAAATTTATTAACAAAATCTGGTCAGATTGGATCAGTTCTTGAATACAGGATTCTCTGTCTGGCAAGGATTCATTGGACAGAGTTGAAGGGAATTAGTTGCCTTATTCCACTGTCACTGGTTGAGTATCAGATATATTTATTCTTTCCTGTGTTTGCTAAGTTGATCCAGTTGCCTTGGATGAACTTGGAACTTCTGACAGTTGTTGATTTTGGTCCTGGGATACTTTTACATGGATAAGAAAGGATTATAATAGTTTTGCAATCCTAGGATGACTAGTTGTGGCCACAAAATGTTCAGAAGCACAAAACTGAAAGGGATTTGGTACCTTTCTTGAGGCAAATACAGTTAGTAAAGGCTTGTAATAGACAGAAAAGCACTGGTACTCTTTGAGATTAGTTCATTTAGAAATTAGCTGCTTCTGCAGTATGTGCATACTAGCTGTCATGAGCAGGTTGCTACCCTTGGTGGCCAGGAGAACTGGTAGCTGCTGTGTAGGAAGGAACTTCTGTCCTTTACAGCTGGACATGCTAATTTACTGCAAGGGATAAGATGGGGAGGAACACTCTGATTCCCAGCTCCCTGCCTTTTTGCAAACAAGGACAGGGATTTCTCTTACAGTCTTTTAGTTTCTGTTCTTTAAAAATGCAACTTTCCATTAATTAATTACTGACTTGAACTTCGTGCACAAGCAACTGGAAGTGATTCCTATATCAGGCTGTACAGCTCTCCAGCAAAGTGGATTTTGTGGTGCTGTGATTCTCAGCCTTCATTAATGAAACTTTCCAACCAAGGAGAAGAAAACTGCTGCCTTGAAGTGTGGCCAGTTGTCCCTCCTGCTGAGGGATGACATGGAATGACATGGAGGCAGTTACAAGCAGCTAGTAATTCCTGGGATAGCAAGCATCAAGCTGCAGTGGAACATGGGTGCTTGCCTGGCACTGAATGTGTTCTCTAGGTGATAATCATACACACAAACTCAACGCATTTCTTAAGCACCTCCTTTTAAAGCATAGTGTGGAGAATGTTCTAAGAAGCTCTACTTATTACTAAGAGTTCTAATCAAGACACCAGTTGCATTACTGGCATGTTGGGTGAGATTAGTCATCATGTCCCAGCAGTTGCTTAGACTTCGGTTTATAACACTGTGAATCAGATTCACACCTGGTTCACTGCAGGTGCTTCTTTGTCACCGTCATATTTTCCGGAAAAATTCCTTTGCCGGGATTTCTCTTCTGGGAAGCTGAGAAGCCTCGGAGAAAAAGGAAAACAATATTATCTCATTTGCTTCTCTTGTGTTTTGCTGCTTTGGAATGTGGTTTGGAGATTGTTGATCCAAAAGCTGATTGTTTCATTGGTTTCATGTGAATTGAATCCAACTGGAATCCAATCACGGCCAAGCTGTGTCGAGGCTCTGGAAAGAATCACGAGTTTTCTTTTGTATCTTTGAGCCTTCTGTCTGTATCCTTTCTGTATTCTTTAGTATAGTTTAGTTTAGTATTCTTTAATATAATATAGATCATAAAATAATCAATTAGCCTTCTGAGAATATGGAGTCAGATTCATCCTTCCTTCCTTCATCTGGGAACCTCGCGAATACAAGGCTTCCTCATGGCCTTGCACATTATTTGCCACTACCTCATGCTACAGTGCTAACCAGCATCACACTGTTTGTCTGCTCTCTGCCTACAAATTCTGTGTTTGAGTACTGGCTGACCTTCACACAAGCACAGCCACACACAGTGGTAGTACTTCCAAGCAAGCAATATGCAGGCAGGGATGCTTTAGTGCTTCACTGCTGACAACTTTAGCAAGTAAACAGCCTGTACAAACATGGCTTGTGGCCACTGCTCTACTCAGAAACAAGCACTAAGGAACAGCACAAGAAATGGCTGGTAAAGGACTGGAAATAAATCCAGTACTGCAAAACCAGTGTGGGCCAAGACAGACATTATTATTTCTCACTCACTTGGATGTTCCAGTTCCCTGGCCAAGACACCTGCTACTCTGCCCACTACTATCCTTACACCTACAACAACCTGCAGGAGTACCTGGAGTACC
Source organism: Hypocryptadius cinnamomeus (assembly GCA_013400635.1). NCBI lineage: Eukaryota > Metazoa > Chordata > Aves > Passeriformes > Zosteropidae > Hypocryptadius > Hypocryptadius cinnamomeus. The sequence continues at coordinate 19,722 of VYZP01055471.1, forward strand.
TGGTGGCCATCTCTAAAAGGGAGAAATTCAGTAGTGCCTAAATTCTGCAAGATTCACATCTTATGCTGCTCACTGTGAAACACAGTGAATGTTTTAACTACCACCACCACCACCCCCCTCCAGAAGTGTCAAGGGCACAGAGCAGAAGGCTGCAGTACCGACGGTGAGGGTGCAGCCAGGAGAAACAAAGAATTCCTGGATAACAAAGGGCTTTATGGATCTCATTCATGGTGACTCAAGCAAAGCTCAACTCCTGCAGCACAATTTTGTCTTGAAAGCACTATCTATATTTAATCCAGGTGGTTTGATTGTGGGAAATCACCACTGCATTTTAGCAGGCTAGGAGCTGTACTTCAAATACAGATCTATTGTGAAGAAATGTTCCCCTTCCATCTGGTATAACCAAAGAATGGTCAAAAGGCAATCTCATTTTCTTTCCCTTTAGAATACCCTATTCTCCTTTCCACTATGTCTTTGTTAGTTTGATGTCTCTATGTCCCTTATTGTTTTGGTATTGTTCACATCTTTGCACTACACCCAATCCTTTCTGACTGCTTTTTTAGGTTAAGTTTCTTTTCAGAACGGGTTCTTTTTTCTTCAGTATTGTGCAGGTTTCCTTTTAATATATTTTCTATTTTCTGGTAATATCTTCAGAGTAAAAGAGTAGAAAAGAACAATGTCTTGTTCTTCAAGACATTTTCAGTGTATTTCTCCCCATGTCCTCTGCAAAAATTTACTTATCAAATTCCTTATTTCTTTCATTTTCTTCTTTTCTGGCATACAACCACTTTTGAGAATGAAGTTAGGTTCAGAATAGATCCCAGATGTCCTTTTGATAGCAAAGATTGCCAAGTTTGCTGTATGTTTTGCTACAAATGACTTTGATTTCCTGTGCAGACTTCCACACACAAAGATATTGATGGATATAAAATTAAACCTTCTGGTATTAAACTAAACCCTAAACCAGTAAACTAAATCTCTCCACTTTAACTTCTATAACAAATTAACACAAAAAAGACTCTTGTGTAGAAAGCCAGCGTCAGAATTAGTACGTTTAATGTTTTTCACCTTGTTACAGCCTGTTTTAAATAATGTTTGCATTCTTTCAAATGAATGTTTTGGCCTGTAGATCCCTAACTTACAGGAGACTCATGCTTCAGGCTGCAGACAAAACACCTCTTTCCATATGAAAGAGTTGGAGTCCATAGGACAGTATTTCCACAATGTATTCTTGGACTACTGTGTAAATAACAAGCAGGTAAAGGAACTTTCCCCTATGCCTTTTCTCCTCCTCATTAGTCCAGCTTTGAAAAACATAATAGTCTGTAGGTTTATAGCAATAATAAATTTGACAATGGCTTTTTCTAAGCAATAAACTAAATTTGTGGTATTTCTTATTATTATCTATGCCTGAAGGAACATGAGAAGGTAATGAAACAGCAAGACAAGGTAAATTCCAAGGTTCTGAATTCTAATGTGTTAAGCTGAAATTCCAAGTAACTTAGAACTGTTCAGATATGCCACCATTTATTATATCTTCTCTGTATCTCATAAAAAATGCCAGAGTAAATGTTAGAAATGTTACTAAACTAGACTTTCAAGAGTCACACTATTTAATTTAACACTTTTTAAAAGATTGCACACAAACCTTACAGTCAAACCCTAACAGGCAGTTCACTGGAAGAAGCAAAGCACTGTATCTATGCCAGGTGGACTTTCTGAGGAGAAAAAAACTGTGGTGATACAGAGCTTGCTCTATTGCATCACTCAAATCAATACCCTGTTTTTTCTGTAGCCTTACATTTTGCAGATCAATCTAGGCACAATAAAAGGTGTATTATTTGGTTTTCTGTAAACCTTATTTCATTAACCATGGAAGACACTATTCTGATTGCTTTTAGCCAAAGTGGTTAAGTTCAGAGTAACTGACAGCAGAGCAAGGATCTGTATGCTGACCAAATGATACACCTATTATTAAACACAAGCAGGTCCTCCTGTGTAGACTGTGAGTGACTGGGACATCAGAGGTGCAGGTGATTTTAGAGAGGTGAGCATTGTGTGTTATGAAGAGCTGTGGCCCTAACGTGGTCATTTATTAGGGAATAAAACATTTGTACACTTCTTTTCTGGGGAAACATTAATAGGTTGGATCTACCTCATCAAATTTAAGATGTCCATAGTATAGAAATCAAGATCTGAGCTACACAACTGGTGCTGAAATGCAAAGAAATAAAAAGACACATGCATAAATTTAGATTAAATACTAGGAAAAAATTCTTCACTACAAGGTTGCAGACTCACCAGAACAGGTTGGCCAGAGAAGCTGTTGATGCTTTATCCCTGGAAATGTTCAAGGTAGGTTGGATGGGACTTGGAGCAACCTAGTCTAGTGGAAGGTATCCCTGCCCATGGCAGGGGAGTTGGAACTAGGTGATCTTTAAGGTCTCTTCCAACCCAGACCACTCTGTGATTCTGTGATGGTTCTATGATCTTGATGCATCGTCAGAGAACTAGGTCAGATGAGCAGTGCAGACCAGAAGTATTCATTTTCCCTGTAGCTTAACCCTGACCATCCAGAAGGCAGTTTTTGCTCCAAGGAAGGTGGCTTGCACCTGTCAGCTTCTGCAGTACAGCTGAGTAAGCAGTCCCAGGGGTCAGGATGGTGAGGGCACAGGCATTAAGCACAAGAAGTTCCACGCTCTGTACTTTGGTGTCAGTCATACTTTGTAACACCTGGTTCAGAGTGCTCAGGAGCTGTGTCCTCCTCTCACACATGCAGAAGAGTTATCACAGTGTCACTAAGGGCCCATTGCCTACATCTAAGCTCATAGACAAATGTAGCCTCAGATTTAAAAGAGTGATTTCACAGGAGGACAAAGAGACATTTTATTTTTCTGTAACCTATATTTACTTGTTTTGCTGAGATAAAAAGGGTTGAAGCATGTTTTTCTCCTTGTTTACTTGGTGTTTGTTTCTTTCGTGCTTGTGATTGACATACTATTACTCAAGAGGTTTCCCACAGACATGCAAAGCAAATTCCTGTGAGTAAATGACTTTTAGAAAGCTTGGGATGAAATTTAGCCAACAATAACAATTCCTGGAAATTGTTGCTTCCTGTTTGTGACATAAATACTGTAAATAAACAACAGAAAAAGGGAAAATTTAGCAGAGGAGGAGATGTTCAGGACTGAGCACCACTTTGACCACCTAAGAGCCTGACCCTGTAAGGCTATGCTTGCCAAGACCTATCAACACCAGTATACATTGCAAAACTATTTGTCAGGTCGAACTTCACTAGGTCCTGTTCTGTCATTTTGGTGCTAAAATACAAGTGATGACATATTTCATGCAACGAACTTGTATGGATTGCATTCATACAACTTTCATGCAATGAATAAAGTTCTTTTTCTGGATGTGTACCAGAAGGAAAACATGTCAGGGTGATGCTGTTACTATGTAAAGCAAGTAACAACAGTTTACCAAACCGATCATGATCCCTTCAAGAAACAACTTCTCTTCTTCTCATGATTATCTATGTGCATTTCCCCATGTGGATCTACTTCAGTGACTAAGTTTATTAGATCAAAAGTCTAAACAAAATTTCTGTTGTTGATCTTGATGAAAGCTGTTAAAGGCATTTGAAAAAAGGTGAATAGCAAGGAATATCACAACTGCAGTAGAATTTTTGACAGAAATTCATGCTGGAGCTGTACGTAGCCCTCAATGACACTTTGCTGATGTTCAGCCTAGAAAACTATATGGCTTCAAGATGTAAAATAGGAGCACTGTTATTGTTGCCTAGAGAAAGCAAACTGTTATTTGGAAAGAAGTCACACTGGTATTTCAATGGACGATATTCTTTTTTATTCTTTACATACACTTTATAATGCTGACTGCTTTGTTAATGCTTTCATTGGTTCAAGAGGTAGACCAGTATTTCTTGACTTTTTGCATTTTATGCCAATTCTTCTTTTCGGAAGCCCAAACATATGAAAAACTGAGCAGCGGCAATCAATACTACTGAGAAAGCATAGCTGTCCAGTTCCCAGACTAAAAATAAACAAGCCATATTGAGTAGAAAGTGAGCTTCCTTGTCAATATGATATGTTTGTATCCAGGTTCATAAATATTTGCTGAAAAGAACAGCATAAGGGATTCAACCTTGAGCAGCTTTCTTATGTGTACTCCTTCTGGCATTGTGATTATCATGTTTATTTGCAATTGTTGGTTTGGTTTGTTTGGGCTTTTTCAATTTGTAACTGTAATGTTCCCTTATGAATCAAAATGGTTACCAAGACACCAGGAAAAAAACCCCTAAAATATCAGGAGAACATTTTCACAGCACGGCTAAGAACAGAAGTCATAAAAGCAAAAATACCCACATTTTTTATCCCAGGATGAATATGCTGTGGCTATTTGGATTTCTTTTTTCTGACCAGAGACAGATATATGAAAATTTCACTTAATCACTGTAACTTTACACAAACAATTTTGTCACCAAAATAAAAATACTAGCCTTTACATGGTAACTGTTTTCCCATTGGTTATTAAACTCTTACCAAGATTCCCCTGTCCCAGCGTGGTGTACTCTCCCTGAACAGCCCCTAAAGTGGCTGACTGATAGATAACACCTTTTTGCCAACCAGTCTTTTGGAACTTGTTAGTCATAATAATTCATTCCTGTTTCTATTCTTTTCTCAGAAACTCAATGCACTACTCTGTTTCACAGACTCAAGGCACTGACATTGCACCTAAGATATTTCAAGTACCTGAGCCAGTGGAAAGAAGTAAACCTTACAAGTTTGTTTAATTCTTTAAATACCAATAAGCCATTCTTTTTCCTATAACCTCAAACCTCAGTAAAGACAATGTTCCACAAAGAGAAGTACAGAGTTCTTTGGCTGGATTTCCTTCAACCTCAGCATTTGGAAGAGCTCATTTTTCTGTAATTTCAACTGTCTTAATCACATTACTACACTATGATTTACTGATTGACAACAATCTCGCTGGAGAAAAAATAAACCCAAAGCAAATTCCAGAGATGTTAAAAAATATTTTCTCCTATTGGCAGTAGGGTACATGCATTTGTAATAATGTGCTCCTTGGGCTAAATATTATTAATGAAATTCAATATCAACTGTAAAGGCGCCTCTTTGCTTAGAATAAAAGGTTGTTAAAAGTGTTGTAAATATTCCTTGTTTCTCGAGGGACAAACCACCCCATACGCTGTCAGACCTGGCTCATCTCACCTGTCGATCATGGACCTCACCCAGTGGTTCTGTGAGGGGAGGTGCTTGCAGTGCAGCACTAAAGCCAGCTTCAGCTAACCTGGCCCATGTCCAGCTGTGAAACACATCTGCTGGGTCAGGCCATGCTGAGAGAGACAGCCCAGGGCCCTGGCCTGCAGCACTGATTTGGGCACTTGAGGACACGTGGTCCCCACCTGCCATCAGTGCGGGGTCTGTGCCTGTCACCCCAGCCAAGGCACTGGAGATCCAGCTCTTGAGAAAAAAGACATATCAGCCACCCACACTATGCAGGGAGAGATGCAGTAAAAAGAGAGTCCCCTTCTCCCAGCCTCTAAGTCCGGGCACAGACCATTACAGCTGTAATTGTCTTCTGTGGGACAGGCAGTCCAGTAAAGTGGAGTTCAAGTACAGTTTAAGCACAGTACAGTTGAGTATATTGCAGTGTTATGATCAGTAAGAGCTTGCCTGCCAAAGAGGAGATTAATAAAGAATGTCTCTTTAAATGTTTTTGCAGGCTTGGCACTTCCTCCCCCAGCTGCAGATTTCATCCCTAGATATTATGTACCATACCCAAGAGGAGAAATGTAACAGATCACATTCTTCTAGGCTTTCCTGGAATTGGCATTGCTTAGAGGAAGTTAAACAAACAAATAAATAAATATTCCAGCTTTTAATATTTTGTTTCTGCGTTTTATAGCCAGACTGGAGTATTATCCCACAGAATCATATGTGGGATAAGGTGTAGTAGTTTACTTTTAAAACAGGAGGGTAAAATCAGCAAAAAAATTTTGCGAAGTCCCAGTTCATCTCATGTTTTCCTTATTATTAATATTACTAAACTGCTGAGTGTTTGCTTTAACTGCACAATGAGAAATCAAGAACTGCAGAGCAGTTAATTTCACTTTAAAACCACATAAACCTTTTTAATGTGTGCAAAAAATTATGTCCATTTCAGGAAACAATTCCAGGAAGCAAGGGTCACACAGGAATTTAGTAGAAGCTGGCTTCTGGAACATGGTCTCCTTTCCCACCCACAGAAAACAGGACCCAGCACTCCAAACACTCTATCCAGTCTCTCCTACCTCCAGGCACATACAGGTAGAAGCCTTGCTCTCTTTCTCCTCCTCCTTCCCATTCTTTCTCCACGAGACATGTTGATGATCATTCCCCTGCTCACCTCATCCCCATCAGACTTATCCTCCCCAGCCACCCCATCATCAGACTTGGGCATTGGAAGCCCAAGAGGCAATCAGAGCATACCTGTAAAATGTCCCCAGGAAGGGGAATGGAAAGGCAAACTACATCCTGCCCAGCCTTCAGGCACAATCTTCCCTGCCCAAACACCTGGAAGGAGAAGGCAGGAGAACTACCTGCTAGAGAGGCAGCCAAAGGTGTGGAAGGAAGCCTCCAGAGTCAGAAGGTCAGCTGGGACCAAGGGCAAGTCTTGAGTCAAATTTTGACTGGATTTTTGGCAGCTATGGCATCCCAGGAGGCATTAAAAGCAGCAGAGACTGAGACCCTGCTGGGGAGGAGACACTCAAGAAACACTGAAAAGTGCTTCTGCCACAGGTGCACAATCAGGCAACAAGCTCTGGCCAGTGAGATGCCACACTCCAAGAGTAACATTCCCAAGTAGTGTAATTTAAACATTAGACCTTTTAAACATCACCTCCTAAGGGCACAGTAGCCAGCAATTCCAAAATGTTGGATGTCAAGCAGATGAAGCAGCAGACCACCTTGGCTGAACAGGGATCTTCTCTTGGGAAAAAAGGCCAAAAAATTAAGGTGTGTGCCCAGTGGAAGCAATGTCAGGTTACATGGTGTGCTGGTGTTGGAACAGCTGCCCCTCTAGGGGGACAGTGGCTCCAGAGAAAAATGTTCTGGCATGGTAGAGCAGACCCAGTGTGGCAGTCATCCTGATTACCCCAGCAAACAGGACCCCAGTGTAAAAGCAATGATATTTTTGAAGGAGCTGCTTGTGCCTTCTGCCCACAGCAGTGAAACAGCAGCTTCACTTGTGGTGCTGAGATCAGCTAAGGAGCTGGTTGATCACCAGATCAAAATTATATACCCTTTTTCTCCCTGAATGACAGAAAAATGAACATCATCCCAAACTGCAAGACCCCTCCCTCTTGGGAGCACAAACATGCCCCTGCCAAAGCATGTTACTTCACTGGCACAGAGGTCTTGCCTCAGAAGTCTCTTATTCCTCAGTTTCCCAGCCATCAGCCCCAACACTAGAAGATGGTCATATTCAGCCCCAAGGCTTCCTTCTCCCCTCTCAGCTCAGCAGCTCTGGACTGCTGGACTTCATTTGCTGCAAGATTTCTGTCCCCACCCACCAGAACCCCTGCCTAAGCCACCCATGATCTGAACTTCCTTGATCCAGACTCTTGTCCCTCTCCATGCTGAAGTTATTTCACACACAGGGGCACATAGGAAGGCATTCCCCCACCACTACCTGCATGTCTCTGTCCACTGAGCTTCTCTTAGGACTTCCTCCCATATTTCTTTCTACTTTGTGCTCTTGGATGTGAGTGCCAGTATTACAGGCTCACAACATGTGTACCACATGGACATTTCTAGGCCATGCTTAAGCATAGAATTACGAGGTGAAAATCTGTGAACAGCTTCATGGCTAGGTGTCCCACATGTATCAACCCCCAGCACACAACCCTCCTAACAGAGTAGGGCTAACCCCACCACAAAGACTGCTAGCAGGACAAACAGTTCCACATCGGCCCAGGAGGATGAAAGGCAGGAGAGTTTTGCCCCTTACATAACTCGAGGTTTCAGTGGTTTCCTGTGGCAGCAGGCACCTTGACACCTTGCACTGTGCCTGCGTAAGCACGATGGCTGCAGGCAGGGAACTTGGGTGACGCTGTTTCTGGGAAGCAGAGGGAGGGAGGCAGGGATCAGTGTCCAAAGTGCAAGAAGGGCCATGTTGGCAGCGAACTCCGGCCGTGCTGAGATACTGAGATCCGTGCTGGGACAGTCAGTCACCTCTAAAGAAGTGTTCAAACAAAACGAAACAAATTCATCTAAGCCCTCATGGACACCCAAGCTACTCTAACAGCACAACAATCTGGGTGAGCTTAGCCCGGCCAGGTTTTCGTGCTGGTTAGCACAGCAGGGAGAAGGAAAGGAAACGCAAGCCTGACCTGGCTCAGGTTGTGGAGCTGGGCTTGGCTTGTTTTCTTGGTCATATGCAGCTGACTCGGTATCGGGAAAGAGCACTGCCCTCAGAACCGAAAGAGAAAGCAGATAACTATCTGCACGTGACAAAACAAGCTGTGGGGACAGCCAGCACAGCACCGGCAACAGCCGCAGAACTGCTTGGCTCCTAGAACGGCACCACAGCCCTCTCCACCCACCCAAATGGGCAGCGTGTAAGTATCCTCTACTGAGACCCCCGCCTTTTTAATGTCACTGCCACTGGGGAGAACTGCCAGGAGAAGTGGTGTTGCAGGGTGCAGATGTCTTGGAGGGTCCTTCCCCTGCTTTAAGATGCTTTAAGGGCAGTTCCCCCACAGTCTGTTCCATTTGCTGCTGGTTGGTTTCTGTTTACCAGCAATCCTTAGCTTGTCAGTGGCCTTTCTTCACCCATGGTTTCTCTGCAGCTAATCCTGCTTGAGGGGAAAAGACGACCTGGATAGCTGGGATGGGGAGGTGGTGAAGGAACAGGACAGATGTCTTGAAGGAAAAGTGTCATGTCCAAAGCACGGCACTTTCCCATAACTCTTGTACAGCATTTCTCCCCTCAGCAGCCAGGGAGAGGGGAGGCGAGAAAGTGAAGCAGTCTGGGGGGCTCTTCAGTGCAAAAGGAAATACCCATTCCCTCGCCTCCTTGCACTCAGCCCCACTGCAGCGGCATCCAGTGGCTCACAGAGATGCTCATCCCTCCACGGATCATGTGCCAGAGCTGTGTGCCTTCCTGTCCCTTTGCCCAGGCACTCTGCCAGCTGCTTACTGAAGGAAGGCACAGCCCCAGCCTAGCAAGGGTGCCCACCTGCCTGTGAGCAGCAGAGGAAAGGGCTGTGCAGTCCCAAAAGCACAGAGGGTGCCTAGGAGCCTTATCTCCCACACAAAGACCTCAGGGAACTCCTGAGCCATTCACATGGAGCCTCTCTCTGCCAGGGAGACTGAGAGACAGAGCTCTCCTATGGTGAAACCCAGTGTTTCCATCAATGCCAGTCCAGGAACAAGGAGGCTGACTCCAGGCTGGGGCTCGCCGTGCCGTGTTCAGGTTCCTCTTTCTTGCACCTTTGAGGAAGAGTCTCCTGTCCAAAGGCACAGACACCTCCTTAGAGGCAGCGAGACTGCCTCTGTCTGGGAAAAACCCAAGCTGTACATTGGGTGAGAGCTCTTTCCTGTTAGTCTCCTGCTTCTCAGCCAGGCTGCTGCCAAACCTGCCTCAGTGATGAGCTGCAGAGCTCACAAATGTCCTATCCGTGGCTGTACTGTGGCAGGGTGCCAGGTCTCAGCCTTCACTGCCTCCAGGCCAGCTCTCTATCCAGCTGGCTCAGGGCCATCCCAGGCAGTTTTCTGGTCCTATCAGTCACACATAGGGACAGGGATTTACCTACTGGGTTGGGCTGGGCAGGGGAGGCAGCAGGAGGCAAAGATGCCAGCAATTTGACCACGAAGAGAGGGACATCACTGGGAAAATATGTGCTTACATACATAAACCTCAAAGCAGAGGAGAAGGCAGAGATACCATGGGCTTTCCCCAGGTCCCCATACATGCAGAGATCACACAGCAGCACAGGGTCTCTGAGGAGGCTGTCCTCCAGCCACATGTTACCATAAACCTGATAGGAATTTAATTCTCTGTGCCCTCTCTAGTAAACATGTGCAACTAGGACAATTTTTAATAGCTTTTACATTTTATGGATGCAGAGGGAGTGAGCATGACATGACTGAACAAAAAGCCACGTTTCTACAAGCCTGCCTTCCTTAGGAAATTGGTCTAAAGAAATACAACAGCAAGGGTTGGTGGGTGGGCAGGGCCAAGAGTCAGCTGGGCTGTAGTGGTCCCAGCCCTGAGGTCTAACAGAAATCCCTGGAGACCTGGTCAGCCAGCCAAGAGCTCCCTCCAAGTGCAGCTTGTTCTTCCTCTGAGGGTAAGACAGGACAGCAGGAAGAGCAATGAGTGGTGTGAGCCCTTGCAGAACAGGGAGAGGAAGAGCAGCAATGCCTGGGTGCAGGACACCATGTGTGAGACAGACAAAGCAAGGGGCAATACTAGGGGAAAGACAAACCGTGGTGAAATTACATCTGCTGCAGGTCTCGTTCTGCAGCACACTCTGTGCCCAAGCATAGATATTTTCTGGTTGCTTGTGTCTTCATTGCAGATTCAGAACAATGGGCGTCCTCCATGTGACCTTCCAGTCTCTCCAGAAGCCTGTTGAGAAGAAGCCCTCCAAGGGAGTCTACAAGAAGTGAGGGAAAAGTGACCAGGGGAAGTGCACAGATTGGTGTCTGATGCCGTGACCCCCCTTCCATGCTGTGTGTATGCTTCTCGTGGGAGAAGTTTGGGACTGAGAAGTTTCATCTTTGTGCTCATTAAACAGAGGTAGCCCACTTCCAAGTCTCCAGGGAGAGATGAGGAGTGAGAGGGGAATGCTGAAAGGTCTCTGGTCACCAGCACCACCACCAGGCACTGAGTACAGATTGAATGGAGTCTCTTCTGGCACTCTAAAAACTCAGAGGCTGTAAAAAATTCACAATCAGCTTTGGGTGATCGTCTAGGAGAACATCCAGGATATCACAGATTCACAGGCTGTTCTGAACTGGAAGGGACCCAGAGTCCAATTCTTAAGTAAATGATATACCACTGGGCAATAGGCAGTGGAAGGGGATGGTAGAGCCAATGTGGACTTCTTGAAGGAAAGTGGCAAATGATTCTCAGCAGATGAAGCTTGTCAGAGGGAGGAAGTTATTTGCAAAGTTTCAAGCCTGAGGCTGGCTTGAAGCCAAGGTCTCTTGAGTCCTGTGTTTATGCCTCTCTGCAGACCTGGGTGGACAGTGCTTCAATGCCATGTGGCTCAGCAGGCAGTGATAGCCTTTCCTGATGCCACTTCCCTGTTTTTCAGCGTGAAGCAGAAGCCTATTCACTGCAGAAGAGGACAGTACACATTCTGGGAAGAGGAGCAGAGTCGGGTTTGCCAACCAGTCTGAGAGAGGAGCAAGGTGGGTGGCAATCACAGGTGTGTCTCAGTAGCACCATGTCCCTGGGCCTCAGAGGAAGGCAAGGAGGATCCAGGGTGCCTCTCTGAGCTCAGCACCTGCCTGTCTGTGTAGGGGACTGGTCCCCAGGCAACCAAGACAGAGGAGCACCGTGTCTACCAGCCTCAGTGGGTAGCAGAGCTTAAGGTATTCAGTCCTGCTGTGCTCAGAAATCTACAGGCCTGCAATGACCTGCATGTGGAGCTCAGATGCTGGAAATGGGTGGTATCAGTGGCACAATGAGCACAAGGGCAGGGAGGCAAGGCAAGCCCTGCAGCTCAGATCCTGTCATGTCTGCTCTTTACTCAGTAGTCCAAAGATCACAAGGGATGTCCTTGTCTGATAAAAACTGAAAGGCAGGCATTATCCCAGAATAGCTCTTATCATGCTTCTTACCAGACAGCAGTTTTTCTCTCCTCCCATCCCTGCAGTTTGCTGACAAATGCTTCTTTTCCAGTGAGACCATGATGCAAAGGGCATGTGTGGAGTTGAGTCATACTCTCCCAGTACTGGTCCACGCATGGGACACCATTAAGCCACCTTTGCTGTGACCACAAGTGCACCAAATGCACCCCCCTCAACCCAGTAACACATGTGCAGCACAGTCCTAGGCAGGACTGAGACACTCTTATTCTATTTGCAAGGGGAGTCCCTACACCCCAGCCATGAGGCTCAGAGCCCATCTTGGGAAGGGTGCCATAAGAGGCAACAACTGAGGGGTCCCTCCTTCATGTTTTGCAACAGGCATCCCCACAGCAGTTTTTACCATGGTAGCAAGAAACCATGCAGGCACCAGGATGGGTCTGCTGCCACAGAGGCGTACCAAGAACCTGCTGCACGTGCTGATTTTACTGGAGACTGCTGGGACCTTGGCCCTGATGTCCTACGCACTGCTGTACGAAGCCGGAAACCTGGTGAACCTCCCTGGCAAATGCATCGGCTTTTACAACTTCTGCCTGTGGAATGATACAGCTGGGGAGCTGCAGTGCCTGGACACCAAGCACCTACAGGCAATGGGCATCAGTCTGCTACAGCTGGGACTAGCCAGGGTTTGTGTGTATACCTGCCTGGTCTTCATCCTCTTCTACCTCCCTTTTGTTTTAAATGCGAATTGCGCAGGGCAGGGAGAGGGATGGAAGATGATTCGCATCATACCCTTCATCAAGACAGTAATCCTGTCTGGAGGCCTGGGTATGTTTCTTTTACAAACCTCGCAGTGGATTCATCCCTCTGACTTCACTGGAGGCTTCCTGGCACTGCTTGGGACTCAGGCTCTGCTACTGCTCCAGATTCTCACTGCCACTGTGTACCTCAGCTGGGCCAAGCACACACATATGCGTCAAAACCATTAACTGAGGAGGCCCTGCCCACTAAGATTTGACAGAGAAGAAGATGCAAGAGCTATTGGTAAGATGATCAAAAATTGTAATCCAAATACAGCTTTACTCCCTAGCAAAAATCTGATTGCCAGTCCAAAGGCTCATGTCCAGCCATGCTCTGGCACATTGCTGTGTGCAGCACTCCTGCATCAGGCTGGCAGCAGACACCAACAGCCACAGCACAGCCACAGCACAGAAGCTTCCCAGGTACACGTTGTACCTTCCCAGGTTCAACAGTGTGTAACACCCCTCAGTTTGGGGCACCATCAAAGTGAGCATCAAAGCATCAAAGTGACAGCACTTCTGGCCCCAAAGAGCAGTGAAGGTAGCAGAACCAGCATACAGTGAACACAGTCCTCTGCTCATACCTAGTCTAAGTAAAAAACGTTGCTAGTATCTCATAGTATGTGATTAAATTTGTAATAACTAACAAAATGCTTTTAATACATTTTGCCCTACCATATAACAAAGATAAAGGGAGTTTAAAAACAGGATCTGTAGATTGTGTTTAACTAGGAACTAACAAATGCTCAGGAAAATGTAATCAAATAGGTAATTTCTTCATAAGTAGATAGGATACGTATAACTTAAAATAAATAAGCAGCCAATCAACAACCAACCTTCAAGCCTGTGAAGAAAGCCATCTAGAATGATATAGAAATAACACCAGAAAGAAGCAGTTTCGTAGTTTAAGAACAAGATAACAGACTGAGCATGCACCAATTAAGAAACTGCAATAAAAGGACAAGTGATGCAGACAATTAAACGACCTGCAAAACTCCTACAGGGGGTAGTAATAACCCCTAAAGGACACTAGATGGCAGAAAAGACTGAAACAGTTAACTCCGGTCTGTATAATCATTTTTCAAAACAGGAGTTTTATGTTACTGATTTTTCTGTGTAGTGAATATGTAACAGCTTTGTAAGTATAAGCTGCATTAATTAATCCAGTGGCTGGGAGAATTTATATGCCTGCTTAACAGTGATATTCTTTGCAGTTGAGTGAATTTGTTTCAAGGGACATGAGGGTCTGTTTTCTCTCTTGTCTCAGCCTTAGTGGGGATGAGGCTGATGATGCTGATTTGAGCGATTATTCATTCCAATATATGCTCTCACAGCTGGCCTCATGTGGTTTGTTTGTCCTTTTTTTTTTTGATTGGGAAGAGGATACTGAGCCATCTTCATCCCTTCCTGGACCTCCATGGGCCCCTCAGGGTAGTCCCAGCCCCTGCCAGTCTGCTCCCACGCTTCTGTTCCGCACAGTCTGTTCCCGTGTTCCTCAACATTGGGAAGCCTACTGGAGTCTGGAGGCAAACTCAGCACCAGGCCCAATGGGAACAGCCTGCCAGGCCCCACTGCAGCTGTGACAGAGGGACCACAAGGACCAGGGAGGCCCCAAGGCTGAACCATGACCATGTAGCTCTGCCAGCAAAGGTCTTCCAGGTCAGCAGCTCCCTGCTCCCCTCCATGCCCAACACCAACCCACCAAAGGGATACTCACAGAAACCCGAATATCCTCTTTTATCTGTCCATGCTCTGAAATGTGAAAAAGAAACAAACACCTCCTAATCTGGAGCCAAATCCCACTGAGCCCAGCACGGAGTGGGAGAACTGAGTACCTCATTCCTTTCCCCCTGTGGCCTTCCTGGGTATCCTACCAGCTACACAGGGCACCAACACAGCAGATGGATGCACAGCCCCCTCCAGGCCCTCCTCCCACCGTTCCCAGGGCCACGGGAGGAGACACCCTCCCCCAGTGGGGACACCTCAAGAGACACCCTCTTCTCCTGGGAAGTCAGAGATGTTAGCTGAAAAAGATCTCCCTGACGTATTTCAGGACATCGTCCTCAGAGTTCTCCCTGTCTTTCCTCTCTGCGTCAGCACGAGCACGAGGGGATGGAAGTGCCGGACCGTGGTCACTGCCTCCATCCGTGTTGGCCGCGCTTCCAGGAATCTCGTTTGGTGTTGGCGGGATCTCCTGCTCCTCTTCGCTCCTGGACCGGGCATTCTCTTCACCTTCCTCGCACTGTAGATGCTGACCAGAGGGAAAACAACAAGCGCCGACCGTGCATGACTTCACGCCGGGAGCACCCCAAGGAGCAGGAGGGCAGCCCACCAACCCCGTGAGCCCGCCTCGCCAGGCCCCAGGCCCGCGGTTCTGCTCCGCGGCGCCCGGCAGGGTGCAACGGCAGCAGCGCCGCTGGGACGGAGAGGAGGGCGCCGGGAAAGCCATGCGGCACCGGCAGCGCCCCCGACCCGCCCATAGAAGGGCCGCCAGGGAGCCGCGGGCAGCAGCGCTCCCTGCCCGCCCTTCCGAGCCCTGCCGCCCGGCCGTGCTCTATACGGCCAGGGCGGCGTCCCCATCCCCGGAGGTCCCGGCTCACCTCGGCCAAGACCGCCAGGGCCACCTCCACCAGCTCCGCCTCGTTCATGCAGTACAGCGCCGCCGGCCTGGGCAGTGCACAGGGGACGCTCAGCGCGGGCAGCACCCGGGCTCGCCCTCCCGCCCGCCGCCCCGGCAG